>WNWK01000109.1:335000-350000 GCA_009830355.1 Cherax destructor | reverse complement strand
GGGACATTTGCTTAACGAGGACACTTGCTTAACGAGGACATTTGCTTAACGAGGACACTTGCTTAACGAGGACACTTGCTTAACGAGGACACTTGCTTAACGAGGACACTTGCTTAACGAGGACATTTACTTAACGAGGACATTTGCTTAACGAGGACACTTGCTTAACGAGGACATTTGCTTAAAAAGGACACTTGCTTAACGAGGACATTTGCTTAACCAGGACATTTGCTTAACGAGGACACTTGCTTAACGAGGACACTTGCTTAACGAGGCCATTTGCTTAAAAAGGACACTTGCTTAACGAGGACATTTGCTTAACCAGGACATTTGCTTAACGAGGACACTTGCTTAACGAGGACACTTGCTTAACGAGGACATTTGCTTAACGGGGACATTTGCTTAACGAGGACACTTGCTTAACGAGGACATTTGCTTAACGAGGACACTTGCTTAACGAGGACATTTGCTTAACGAGGACACTTGCTTAACGAGGACACTTGCTTAACGAGGACATTTTTTTTACTCTTGTCAATGTTCTCATCTTTTTCTTCTCTGAGGTAAAATATATTTCATGTATATTTTTTAGACTGTTTTATGTGTGCGATGTTTCGCACTTTCTGCGATGTTTCTCTTGCAATTTTAAAGTCTTAATGTGGAAGTAATGCATGCTAGGTGTGTGTGTGCTTACCTGTTTGTGGGTGCAGGGGTCGATTCACAGCTCCTGGCCCCTCCTCTTCGCTGATCGCTACTAGGTCCACTCCCTGCTCCATGAGCTTTATCGTGTGTGTGTGTGTGTGTGTGCGTGTGTGTGTGCGCGTGTGTGTGTCTACATACACACCATCTGGCCTAGCAGTCGGCTACACGACCACAGGTGTGGCCAGCTAGTTGGTAAACTTGCGCTACAAATTAATTCTGTCTGGCTGCTCGACCTCCATTGTCCAGACAGACCTTAAAAACTCTTGGTTATTTAGCCCATCCTTCACAGCAGAACCAACGGGCTTTTCCCAAGGCTTCACCTGAGCTTCCTCTCAGCAGAGCCCATGGCTGGACGCCCCAGAGAGCCTCGTCAGTGCTGCTAAGTGCACTTACATAGAGGGGTTATGGGGGAAGACGCCTCGTTTACCCTGAGTGATAAGCAGGCGCTCTGAACACTTTTTATAGACATTGTTTTAGTGGTTTTAAAGTCCCTGCATAAGTCTCGTCGATGAGTTTACAAAGCCGCATAAACCGATATTAGACCCTCCCCCCTCTCATTTGTATTTTGAGTTTTTTTAGCGAGTCAAGGAGGGTTTTTCGGGGGGACGAAATTTGGGTTTGGGTCAGGAAGAAGAGGAGGATCGCGTCCAAACCTATTTTAGCTTATTTTTATTAACCCATTTTTTTCAACTACAGGAAGTAGGTTATGGTCGTCGTGTCATGTTGATTAATGCGTCACATAATTTCTTAAATTTCCCGGTTAATTAGCAGCCCACACGTTGATCAAAACTCTTGTGCTTCCTGTTGAAGGCGCTTACACATAGACAAATAAACCACACGTATGAAAGAGGAAAAAGCTAATGATATATCGGTCCGATTTGGACCATTTACAAGTCATTTACAGTGTGAGTTGTAAATGGTCCAAGTCTGACCGAAGAGACGTCATAAGCTCTTCCCTGTTTCTCTGCAATGCTCGGGTTATTTGAGTATTTTTCCACGTATTCTTTCTCAGCCGAAAAATGCTCACTGCGTGTGAAGAATGGCTTAGGCGCTGCACATGTCTTATCCATCAACTTGTCTGTAGTGTGAGCCAGTAATAAGACATCACCACTGATGTCTGATTGGGTCTATCCTCTCCTGATAGACACGAGACTTCATCGTTCCTCTTCCCCCTGACATCTGACATTGGTGGTGTAATCCTCACCACTAGAATTAATAAAGAATTTACGAAGGCAACTCAACCTTCGTAGGAATAGTGTCACATCAAAGATTTACAACACACTACATATATAATGTCGGCTGGTAGGGTAATGGGTTCCAAGTCTATCGACTATACGAGGGCCATTTCGCCACAAGAATATTTTAATACCTAAAATAAGTATTAAAGTCTGAGTGTATATACGCAGGGAGAAATATATACGTCAGGGTATATATCTGGTGGTCAATGGGGTTTGAAGTCTTTCTACTACACGAGGGTCATTAAGGCTGCATGTCACCTGTACACCACCAGTCAAGAATACTTTGACACCCATTATAGGGACTGAAGTATACTCTCAGCATACACATCGTATATACACCCTGACAGTGTATATACGCTATATTCTTAATAGGTTCCGGCTGCATCGTTGTTTCCTCTATTTTTCTAAATCTATGTCAAAAAGCAACAACTATTTCTAACCATTTAGAAAATTTTAGACGAAATCCAAGTTACTATTACAATATTCTCAAAAAAAAAAAAAGCGCAGCATTTTTAGTAACAAAAGAAAAAAAAATCTATAACAAACGTAACACAAAATGTATATAATGAAATAATTTTTGGGACCGAATTTAATAAATAAAAATCTACGAAAAACAATGTTGACGGAAGAATATATTTATTTTTCCGACTGCTGCTAGTTCCGGGGTGCCACGCCCCCCCCCGTGGCACGGTTCTTTGTCTCAGTAAGTAGAGCATTTGGTGCACAACGGAAAAGGACCTTGGTTCGATTCCCGGGTTTAAACTCAAGGACTAGTGTCCTTACACGAGCTGAACATGTTTACCTGATGGTAATTAGGGACCTGAGTGTTAGTTGACTGTTATGGGTCCCATGACGGGGAACAATATAATAATAATGATTAATAATAATAATTATAATGACTAATAATAATAATTATAATAATCAATAATAATTATAATTAATAATAATTATAATGACTACTAATAATAATTATAATAATGATTAATAATAATAATAATAATAATAATAATGATAATAATAGCTAAGAGGGTACAGCACTAACACAGCACTGCTGTTCTAACTAAAAACAGTTTCTTAAACAAGAGCGTTAAATCACAAAACGCATAAATAACATTGATACATAATCGTATGTTTGGGCAGTAATTTAACCCGAGTTAAAAATGGTGATAAATATTTGCTACTCACACAATATGAGAGGTGTCAACTGGTGCTAAAAACTGAGAGGAAGATTAACAATAGAAGGTAAGGCGATAATTTATCATTGTTGCACAATGTAGTCTGATTAATGTTAGGAGTGACGTAGAGAAGAGAGGGAGAGAGAGGGAGGAGAGAGAGGGAGGGAAGGAGGGAGAGAGAGAGGGAGAGAGAGAGGGAGGAGTAACAGGAGGGAAGGTGGGTATATAAACATCGTATATATAAATCTCTCCGTGTATATGCACGGAGATACATACACCTCTCAGTGTACATACGCTGAGAAATACATATCTCTCGGTGTAGGAGTATATATATATATACACTGGGAGATATACATATCTCGGTGTATATACACTGAGAGATATACATCTCGCAGTGTATATACACTGAGAGATATACATCTCGCAGTGTATATACACTGAAAGAGATATACATCTTGCAGTGTATATATACACTGATAAAGAAAATCTTTCCCACCTAGTGTGAGAGAGATCTTTTAAATGATGTGAATTCTCTCTCTCTCTCTCTCTCTATCTCTCTCTCATATTATAGTTCATAATCAGAAATGCCATGCTCTAATGAGGGAATCTAATTAAGGGAATTATAATAGGCTAATTACGTTGGGTCGACACCTCTACATAACAGTTCAATTACATTGATCCAAAGGTTAATAACAATGGCATAACCTCACCATGGAACTTTATCCTGACCTAATTCTCCTTATCAGGTTTCTTCTTCATAAGACACCAGCCGTCTCCCAGCGAGGTAGGGGCACCTGAAAACGAAGAAGAAACACTGTCATCGTCATTCATTCAGTCCCTGTCTGGACGGAATGGTTCAGATGACCCCCTCTGATTTGCATCATTCCTTCTGCCTCACCTGTCCTTCAGAGTTCAAGCACCGTACCCCCACCTCCAGGACTCGAGTCCAGTTTACCCAGGTGTGGATCGATGTTATTAGCTTGGGTTAGGTAAGGTTTGTCAGGAAACAGGACAAGTGTTTCCTGACGTGGGTCTAAGTTATATGATGACCCCCCAGCTGGAGGTTTTGGTCATCTGACCGAGGCCTTCCGCTGGTCTTTCGCTCTGTGTTGTCTCCGTAAAAGCGGCGACGTTTCCCCCACCAGCAGCAAAGACAAGCCAATATATAAGGTAGTGATTGATATGTGGCCATCAGATAATATATTCTGACTCGGGTGGTAAATCTGAGATGACCCGTCCGTAGATGTGCGTGGGAGTACATGGTGGTACGTGGGGTTAATGGGAGTACATGGTGGTACGTGGGGTTAATGGGAGTACATGGTGGTACATAGGGTTAAATGGGAGTACATGATAGTACATGAATAACTATAGTGAACACTTAATGCCCAGTAATAACCCACGTGATTGATGGATCTGTATATTACGACCTCTTTCTGGGATCCTCTTCAGCAGATGTAGTACATGGTAGTACTGGGGTTAAATGGGAATACATAGAGGTACATGGGGGTACATGGGAGTAAATGGGGATACATGGGAAAGACAGAAAGAGGCTATATGCTGAGAAGAACTATCTATTGCTAACCATGTTATCTATGTTATCTATGAGTGTCAGACAAGGTGAATCTTGATGAATCTGCTGTAAGTGGCAACAGCAGATTCACCAAACGGTGATCTTAAGCAGAGGCTGAGCTGTTGCTGTGATCCAGAGTCTCGTCTCCCTCCCTCCGCATACTAGTGCAAGAGTTTGATGGACTGCAGTGTGCCGGGCCATCTGGACCCCAGTGATTGTCTCCTCTCTCTCCTCTCTTTCTCCCCTCCCTGTCCCCCTCTTGTATGTATACTGGTTCCCTTTCCTTCGTGTGCTAGCGTGTCATTAGTTAATGGTTCAACTGGGACCGAAACGTCGTCGTAAGTTCCTCCCATGTGGGGGTTATTTAGCGCATCAGTCAGTTTCTGCACTGCCCCGTAGGACTTCATGTTCCAGGGAGGATGACCTTCCCCTTCCAGACTTGTGGGGACTGATATCTTCAGACATAGAAGGCATCATAATGTCTGCTGTTGGTCAACCTTAATTTGATGACAGAGGATAGCCAAGACACTCTGTGTCTCCTCTTGGGGCTCCGGTAACACTTGCTAACTCTCCCTCCCATCTTGATCTCACTGGCCTCGCTGGTCTCGCTTTTCTCGCAGTCCGATGAGCTCAGGGAATGGTCTCGCAGCTTCTTCGCCAGAATTGCATCCCACATTTCCTCCATCCACTTCCCTGGCTCATTTCCTTGGTGCATTCTCGTCTTCCATGTGTGGAGGAACAAGTCGTGTGCAACTTATGAATCACGACTGGAGTCTCCACTCCATGTATGACCACTCATGGTGTACTAGTGACACTAGTATTACTATTATGCTACTACCACTATTATGCTACTACCACTACTGCTACTAACAATAATAACTGGGAATAAGAACACCAAAACAAGAAACATATTGCTTTGCAAAATATTAATCAAAACTTTTTTGTGCTGAAATTATTAGAGAGAGAGAGAGAGAGAGAGAGAGAGATTCCAGACATTCATTCCAGTATTCCCATCCATCTTGGGAATGTAGGAATGGTTGGAATGCCTTCATCAATCTTCCCAGAAGGAATAATTTTTTTCTCTTGTGTCCCCCCCCGTGTCCCATGCTTGTATAATGTTGTGTTTGTCTCGTTGCAAACTATTGCTCGGAGATGTTGCTCGCGCGTCTGTGCTCGACTCTCTGCAATTGCAGAGGTCGAGTCACAGCTCCTGTCTTCGACTCTCTGCAATTGCAGAGGTCGAGTCACAGCTCCTGTCTTCCCTCTTTCCCCCCCTCTGTGATGTGTTTCTTTTTGATGGCAGATGTTTTTGGGGGGTTATTATTTTTGGGTGTTTTTGTTGATGTTCAGGATGTCCTTGATGTTTAGGATGTTCTTGATGTTTGGGATGTTCTTGATGTTTGGGATGTTCTTGATATTTGGGATGTCCTTGATGTTTGGGATGTCCTTGATGTTTGGGATGTTCTTGATGTTTGGGATGTCCTTGATGTTTGGGATGTTCTTGATGTTTGGGATGTCCTTGATGTTTCGGATGTCCTTGATGTTTGGGATGTTCTTGATGTTTGGGATGTCCTTGATGTTTCGGATGTCCTTGATGTCTCGATGTTCAAGATGTTCTTGCCAACGCTTAGGATGTTCAGTAATTTTGGGGATGTTGATTAGTGACTGTGTCGATGTTATTCCTCTTGTTAAAGATACCGATGTTTAGGCCCTCTCCCTGTTCCTCTTAAACCCTCTCTCTCTCTCTCTCTCTCTCTCTCTCTCTCTCTCTCTCTCTCTCTCTCTCTCTCTCTCTCTCTCTCTCTCTCTCTCTCTCTCTCTCTCTCTCTCATTCAATTTATAAGGCAAAATTGGCTTCCCCATTTTCCAATTACCTCGACCAATTAACCTGCGACTGTCATTAAATAGGCACCACTCTGGTTCCAGGTTATGAAATAATATGTACATCAGATACCCCCAAATTATTGCCTATAATTGGAACCAGGCGATTATTGCCTATAATTAGATCCAGGGGATTATCAGCTCGCACTTACAACAACGCCATGTTAAGTATCGCCTATAATGTTCCTTTTGTTAATATGTTGAATTATCAGAATATTGTGAACTGTACTCTTTTATTATTATTATTATTAGTAGTAGTAGTAGTATTGTTAGTTATTATTGTATTAGTATTATTATAATTATTATTACAACCAAAACTAAGTTATAAATCCACAAGGATCATTATTAATTATTATTAGTAGTAGTATTCTTAATTATTATTATTATTATTGTTATTATAATATTTTAGTTCTATCATTTCTTGTAACAAAAGAGTCACGTTTTAAACGGGAATCGAACCTGATGCAACCAGCTGCTACTGCTGCTGCTGTTGCTGCTGCTACTCTGTGTGCTACTACTGCTACCTGCATGATCATGCTACTGCTGCTACTGCTGAAACTACGTTCTGCATGTTTGTAACAGCGTCGTTTACTGTGTGCTGCTAACCTGTGCACCTGCTGCTACTGCTGCTGCTGCTGCTACGCTGCTGCCTGCTCTGCTCTGCTAGCTGCTGTACTGCACTGCTGCTGCTGCTGCTACGCTGCTGCTACGCTGCCTGCTGCTGCTGCTAGCCTGCTGCTACTGCTGCTGCTACCGCTGCTGCTGCTACCCTGCACTGCTGCTGCACTGCTGCTGCACGCGCTGCAGCAGCTGCTGCTGCTGCTAGCGCTGCTGCACGCACTGCTGCGCACTGCTGCTGCTGCTGCCCTGCTGCGCACGCTGCGCGCTACGCTGCTGTCTGCTACCTGCTGCTGCTGCACTGCTGCTGCTGCTGCTGCTGCTGCTCTGCTACTGCTGCTGCTAGCTGCTGCCTGCTGCTGCTGCTGCCACGCTGCTACGCTGCTGCTGCTAGCTGCTGCCTGCTGCTACTGCTGCTGCTGCTGCGCTAGCTGCTGCTGCTGCTGCTAGCGCCTCTGCTGCTGCTACATCGCTGCTGCTACTGCCTGCTGCTGCTGACACTGCTGCTGCTGCTGCTGCGCTGCATGCGCTGCAGCTGCTGCTGCTGCACGCTGCTGCACTGCTGCGCTGACTGCGCGTACGCTGCGTGCTACTGCTAGCTGCTGCTGCTGCTGCTGCTGCTGCTACTACACTGCTGCTGCTGCTCGCTGCTGCTGCCGCTGCGCTGGCTGCTACTACTCGCCTGCTGCCACTGCTACTACTGCTGCTGCTGCTCTGCTATGCGCTGCTGTCTCTGCCTCAAGCTTGCTGACCTGCTGCTCTCCTGCTCGCCTGCTGCTGCTACTGCTGCTGCTACTACTGTTGCTGGTACTGCTGTTGCTGCTACTACTACTGCTGCTACTGCTGCTGCTACTACTACTGCTGCTACTGCTGCTGCTGCTACTGCTGCTGCTGCTACTACTACTATTATCATTATTGATTCTTTTCTTCATCCCTTCCTTTCTTCCTTCCCTCCCTCCCTCCTCCCTTCCTTCCCTCCCTCCTTCCTTTCTTTCTTCCTTCCCTCCCTCCTCTCTTCCTTCCTTCCTTCCCTCCTTCCTCTCTTCCTTCCTTCCCTCCCTCCTCCCTTCCTACTTTCCTTCCCTCTCTCCTTCCTTCCTTCCCTCTCTCCTTCCTTCCTTCCATCTCCCTGGTGGTCTGGTGCTCAGTAAACATGGTGGGGGAATTTCCCGTCGACAGTCTGGAGGAAAACAATGGCCCTCTGGTGGCGGGCGATGGTGGGGGAATTTGAGGCACCTGGGCGGGGAAATTTACTGCTCCTGTTGTTGCTTCTGCTGCTGCTACTTGTGTTACTTTCTCCCTGCCATCTTCTCCCTCCCTCGCCCTCTCTCTTCCCGCTATATCTCCCTTCTTCCTTTATATTTCCCTTCTTCCTTTATGTCTCCCTTCTTCCTTTATCTCTCCCTTGTTCCTCCATCTCTTCCTCTCCCCTCCCTCCCTCCCTCCGCCCTCCATCTCTCTACCACTTACAGCAGAGGGAGTTATTGACTAAAGGTAATGTAGTGGCTTGTTTTAGCAAGGTGTTAGGGAAGAGGTAGAAGGGGGAGGAAGGGAAGGGGGTAGAAGGGGAGGGGGGCTGCATTACTCGGTATAAGTTACTTATAAAAATATGTGATATAAAAATATATAGAATATCAGCGTTTATGAAGTATGGGTTTTAAACGTTGCAGTGAGGAGGCGGAGGAGGAGGAGGCGGCTGGAGGTAGTGAGGAGAAACTGGAGGTAGTGAGGAGACTGGAAGCAAGTGGTTGATATGATTTGACGTGTTGTTGGAGTGCGAGCATGGTAAAACTTACGAAGGGAATCGGGAAAATGGTAAGCCGGACTTAAGTCCTGGAGGTTCCCTGTGGTCGTGTTTGCTTGGACCTCCTCCTCTTTTCTGCAACATTGCAAGCTCCTAATATGTTGATTGCAACACGAAAGGCCTAGAGTTATCATTCAACTCCCCCCGTGGTTGTTTTGCACATATATATATATATATATATATATATATATATATATATATATATACAGTGGAACCTCTGGTCACAAACGCTTCTGAACACGAACAAATTGGTTCACGACCAAAAAATTCTCCAAATTTTTGCATCTGGTCACGAACACATAATCGGGTGCCAGTTTTGCCACTTCCTTTTGTTTATGTGCACCTTGTCTTGCTGTTGTTTATGTGCACCTCGTCTTGTTGTTGTTTATGTGCACCTTGTCTTGGTGTTGTTTATGTGCACCTCGTCTTGTTGTTTATGTGCACCTCGTCTTGTTGTTGTTTATGTGCACCTTGTCTTGCTGTTGTTTATGTGCACCTCGTCTTGTAGTCGGTCAGACTTGCGTTCATTCGCTGTGAACTGCTTGTGTTGTATTTCGTGTGTTTTTTCATTCATTTTGCAGTTAACGATGGCCTCTAGGCAAGAGTGGTAATGTGGGTACTAAGAATGCTTTGAAGAAAACTGAAATACAAGTGAAAAAATTATTGAAAAGTATTAGGGTGGTGTGCGTGTTACCGATCTTGCTGTGGACAAGAAGACGAAGTCTACGATCTCGAATATTCTGAAGCAGAGAACGGCTATTAAAGCAGGTAATGTTGCTAAGGGAGTTACGATGTTAACCAAGCAGAGGCCTAAAGTGCTGCAAGAGGTGGAGAAACTGTTGCTAGTGTGGTTGAAGGAGAAGCAACTTGCAGGTGATAGGGTAAGTGAGGCGATCATATGCAAGGAAGCCAGGAAGATATACAGTGATTTGCGGCAGAATTAACCTTCTACGAGTGCAGGAAGTGATGAATTTAAAGCCAGTAGAGGATGGTTTGAAAAGTTCCGTAAGAGAAGTCGCATTGATAGTGTGGTAAGGCATGGAGAGGCTGCTAGTTCTGACGCTGATGCTACGGAAGCGTTCCCGAAAGATTTAGCTGAATTCGTGAAGGCCGAAGGATACGTCCTGCAACAAGTGTTTAACTGCGACGACACCGGGTTGTTTTGGAAGGATGCGAAGGTTTAAGACAAGTCACATTAGATGGGTTTATGGTGAAGTTTGGTCCACCAGCTAAACGACAGAAAACACCTGAGGGAGAACGTCCCTCCTTCACGGAGGTGGACTCTCCCTCACAACAGTTACCTCCTCCCCACTTATCTTCCTCCTCACTTCCTTCACGCCACAAGTCCACTCATCCAACGTTAGTTTTCTTCCTTGTTTATGGTATGATTTTTTCTCTGTTATTTAAGTTTTTCTTTATTAAACTGTGCATTATTTTGTATAATTAAAGATTTTTCAAACTTTGATTATTTTTTCTATGCTTAAAACTCTTAAAAAAAAAGCTTTTATAGCGAACAGTTCGTAAGGGTCTAGAACGGACTCGTGCAATGTTAGTTTTCTCAGTGTTATTCAAGTTTTTTCAGTGTTATTCAAGAGTTTCTCAGTGTTATTCAAAGTTTTCTCAGTGTTATTAAAGGTTTTCTCAGTGTTATTCAAGGTTTTCTCAGGTTATTCAAGGGTTTTTCAGTGTTATTCAAGGTTTTCTCAGTGTTATTCAAGGTTTTCTGAGTGTTATTCAAGGTTTTCTGTGTTATTCAAAGTTTTTACATTTAGTTTGCTATTACACTGTGCATTCTATGGTATAATTAACTATTTTTGTGCTTAAAAATCTTTAAAAAAAAACAATATTTACATACAGTTCCTAGGGGTCTGCAACGGATTAATCGTATTTACATAGAATCCAATGGGAAAATTAGGTTCGTGTCACGACCAGAGTCTTGGTCGTGAACAGAGGTTCCACTGTATATATATATATACATATATATATATATATATATCAGCTGGGGGAGTTATGGGGTAACTGTTGTAAAAGTGAGATTGAGAGGCCAGGTGTATGTCTATTGTGATCTATGATAACAGCTCTACATACACACACGTCGTGTGTATGAGAATATACGTACACGTAATATACATAAAATGGATACATATAGTAGGAAAGAGAGAGGAGGAGGAGAAGGAGAAATGAATTTGGGCAAAGAGAGAAAAAGAGAGGATTTAGGGAAAATAATAGAGAGAACCAAGAGACGAATGTTAAGGATTAATGGAGGGAAACAGAGAAAAATGGAAATAATATAATAGAGAGGATGGAGGAAGAAATGGGAGTAACTCAGAAAGGAAGGAAGGAAGGGAAGAATTAGTAGGCAAGGAGATTGATAAAATTCCATCGAATTAAGACCAGGAGAGATGAAGATAATGGAAGATTGACAGGTGACTGTACACACGCACACACACACACACACACCTGTTCACCAAAGTAATACTGTTTTATTAAGAAGACTAAAATATAAACAAACAGCAAATAAATATCATAACTAATATATATATATATATATATATATATATATATATATATATATATATATATATGCTAGGAATTCGCAAGAGCAGGTGAAATATTCACAAACACTGATCTCTGGCCGACGGAGACTCGAACCTACGAACCTCATGACAAGGAACGCAGTGCTTTACCGACCGTACCACACTGGTCCAATACCTTGGTATCCAGCTCACGCTAGACGTTGATCCCAGCGAATTCCTAGCATTGTAAAAATCTCTAGTTGTGTGGATGCATGCAGGGGATGAGATGAAAAGCCGTAAGCCACCTGCCTGAAAGCTGGCTGCCTTGGATCAACGTTTAGCGTGTGCTGGACGCCAAGGTATTGGTCCAGTGTGGTACGGTCGGCAAAGCACTGCGTACCTTTTCATGAGGTTCGTAGGTTCGAGTCTCCGTCGGTAAGAGATCAGTGTTTGATATAGATATATATATATATATATATATATATATATATATATATATATATATATATATATATATATATATATATATATATATATATATCCTCTGGTAAAGATTACGTATTCTTTCCATCCAATCGTTCCTTCTCTCTATTCTCCCGTTTGTTCCTCTTTCCTTCCTTCCTTCCCCTCCTCCTCCCTTCCTCTCCTAACCCTCCCTTCAGGATCTGAATTGTAGATGAGGTGTGAACGATGCTTCCAGCATTCACTACAGTTGGTTGAATCACCCGATAAGATGGATGCTCAGTCGCCATTAACTAATTGGCAGTCAATTGTGTATGTGTGTGTGTGTGTGTGTGTGTGTGTGTGTGTGTGTGTGTGTGTGTGTGTGTGTGTGTGTGTGTGTGTGTGCTTATGTGGGTATGAAATGCAATAACTTGTTTTTCCTCGTTAAATCACTATGAGCGATACTTTCAATGGGGCAAATACATACTCGACATTTTCTTACTTTTTTTTTTATTGTGCAATTGCCCAGTCGGTGAGTCTCGCCCTTCCACTGTTGCAGACTTGGCTAATCCTGCAACAGGAAAAGGAAAAAATATATCTTCCTGGCTTGTATATTTCCCCCGAGTGTGAGATGACAACACCACTTATGTGGTGATTTTTATTCTGTCTCTTTGTTGACGTTGCACATTGCACGTTCCAGGCCACATGTTGCAAAACATCTATCTGCCTTATATATATATATATATATCATAGCAAGGATAAAATAACCTTACCAATGACAGCATCTTACAGTCCAGATCTCTCTCTCTCTCTCTCTCTCTCTCTCTCTCTCTCTTTGTGTTTTGATCGTCACTTTTCATAAAGTGGAAGTAGTGACTTTGAGATATATTCTGGAGGCCGCAGTTTCAGCATTCAGAGTCCCGCATAAACGCTAGTATTTGCTGCGCTGTTATCGCTTCAAAAATTACATCTCCATATCTTTTTGGTGAGCCAGAGAGCGTGGCTCTCCATCTTTTTCATCCAATGAATTGTTGAATTTTTTATGCAGATGTTTGGGTATTGAACTCTCTCCTGGGTGGTTGGAATACATATGTACGTGTTGTATTAATGATTTGGCGTCCTTGATTTTTGACCATGCCCCAAAAAATGCGTATAAAAGTCTGGCAGTCAGAGAAGGAATAGTTGTATAGGTAACTTAGATTAGGTTAGGTAAGATTTGTCAGGAAACAGGACAAGTATTTCCTGATGCAGGTGGTTGAACTCTCTCCTGGGTGGTTGGAATACATATGTACGTGTTGTATTAATGATTTGGCGTCCTTGATTTTTGACCATGCCCCAAAAAATGCGTATAAAGTCTGGCAGTCAGAGAAGGAATAGTTGTATAGGTAACTTAGATTAGGTTAGGTAAGATTTGTCAGGAAACAGGACAAGTATTTCCTGATGCAGGTCTTTAGTCATATGATGACCCCGCAGCTGGAGCTTTTCGTCATCTGACCGAGGCCTTCCGCTGGCTCACCGCTCAGCCCCTTTAAAAATCATTAATTGTTTTAAAATAAGTAACTGATAGAGAAATTAATTATTTTACTATACATAGTAACATATGTGTAATTACCCAGGACAGCCCAAAAAGGCCAAAGTGACTTATTTCCACTGGGGTCCTTGTAATTTAAGTAAGTTTATTCAGGTATACACAGTTACATAGAATATCATACATAGCAGCATATGTGTAGGGACTTAGGCTAACCCAAAAAAGTTAGAGTGACTTATTTCCATTGGGGTCCTTGATCCCAATGGATGAAAGACAAATACGGAATGTGAGGTAATGTACATTGCCATCTTCACCTGAGGTCTCAGTTGGTGATCGTAATACACACATCTCACCAGACTTATGTGAGCTGTATTTTCAAATATAAGAGAGAACGTTTGTCGTGGTGGCTCGATACGGCGCCAACTGTCAGCGTCTCTATAAACCACAACAAGAAGATACGGCATGAGCTGTCAGTGGCCCTTTGAACCAAAACAAGATGTTTGTCTGGACTTACTTAACTGTCTGCGGGGGACTTGTATAGCTGTCAGTAGGGGACTTGTATAGCTGTCTGCCGGGCACTTGTATAGCTGTCTGCAGGGGACTTGTATAGCTGTCTGCCGGGGACCTGTATAGCTGTCTGCAGGGGACTTGTATAACTGTCTGCCGGAGAATTGTATAGCTGTCTGCAGGGGATTTGTATAGCTGTCTGCCGGGGACTTGTATAGCTGACTGCAGAGGACTTGTATAACTGTCTGCAGGGACTTGTATAGCTGTCTGCAGGGACTTGTATAGCTATCTGCAGGGACTTGTATAATTGTTTGCAGGGGACTTGCATAGCTATCTGCAGGGACTTGTATAGCTGTCTGCAGGGACTTGTATAACTGTCTGCAGATGACTTGTATAACTATCTGCGGGGACTTGGCTGTCTGCAGGGGACTTGTACAGCTGTCTGCGGGGGACTTTTATAACTGTCTGCGGGGGACTTGTATAACTGTCTGCTGGGAGGCCTTACCTAACTGGATCTCAGGTGAAGTGAGGAGGTGTAGCTAAGGTCAGGTCAAGTGAGGTAAGAAGTCAGCTAAGGTCAGGTGAGGTAAGGAGGCAGCTAAGGTCAGGTCAAGTGAGGTGAGGAGGCAGCTAAGGTCAGGTCAAGTGAGGTGAGGAGGCAGCTAAGGTCAGGTGAGGTAAGAAGTCAGGTGAGGTAAGGAGGCAGCTAAGGTCAGGTCAGGTGACATGTGAAGATTAGAATACTTGACAGTGTACTCTGAAAACAAGCCACAGCAATAGAGAAGAAGAAGTCACCCCCCACCCGGGGGGCCCCAAGAAAGAAGACAAAAGAAAGAAGAAGATGACCGACACCCTCTACCCAGGGGGCCAATGCCGGGTCACCATTTGGAGAAGACCCGGGCCGGTGGTACCGGCAAACCTACAACAACAACAACAACTCTGAAAACCAAACATCGAGACACACACACAAAGTCAGTCCTTTTGTCTGCTGCTGGCACTGTCTCAGGCCCTCGCAGGCAC
>WNWK01000109.1:327500-332500 GCA_009830355.1 Cherax destructor | reverse complement strand
TGTTAGATTTGTATAAATGTTTATTGCAAGTAACGCATTTGTATTTTCAAAGATGTTATCTAATTTGCATAAGAGCACATTTACCGGAAGTAATCGTATACATAAGTGTTATTAAATGCTTTAACATGTATATCGAGGCGTTTATCTTTTAGTGTATATACACTGAGAGGTGGATGTCTCTCAGTGTATATACACTGAGAGGTGGATGTCTCCCAGTGTATATACACTGAGAGGTGGATGTCTCTCAGTGTATATACACTGAGAGGTGGATGTCTCCCAGTGTATATACACTGAGAGGTGGATGTCTCTCAGTGTATATACACTGAGAGGTGGATGTATCTCAGTGTATATATACTGAGAGGTGGATGTCTCTCAGTGTATATACACTGAGAGGTGGATGTCTCCCAGTGTATATACACTGAGATGCGGATGTATCTCAGGGTATATACACTGAGAGGTGGATGTCTCTCAGTGTATATACACTGAGAGGTGGATGTCTCCCAGTGTATATACACTGAGAGGTGGATGTCTCTCAGTGTATATACACTGAGAGGTGGATGTCTCTGTGTATATACACTGAGATGCGGATGTGTCTCAGTGTATATACACTGTCTACTTTGATCTCTGTTACTGGGAATAAAATTGTCAATTGTGAATTGCAGTGTTAATACTGTAAGTGCAGTCAATACGCAGACAACCAGACAAATTAACTAACAAGGAAACTAACTAATCGTTTAACTCACCGACCGACCGACCAGCTAACTAACAAACCAGCTAATTAAACTAACTAATTTACCAACCTACATCAAAGCATCTACATTATCAAAAGAGAGAGTGGAGGGAAGAAGAGATAGAAGGATAGTGTGAGGGGAGTTTTGAGAGGTTGAAGGCTTGGACGTCCAGCAGGCGTTTGTGGGGGTGTTGGATCGCAGTGGAGACAATTTTTTTTTCAGGATTTGACGTGGTGTTGGAGTGCGCAAATATCTCAAACCAAACGATAATATATATATATATATATATATATATATATATATATATATATATATATATATATATATATATATATATATATATATATATATATATATTACCACCCTGGCATTAAGCAACAGGTTAAAACAAGTCTTGTGTTTAATTATTCGCTACAAACTGACATCAGACAATGTTTACACAGATGACCCCGAACTTTTTCATTAAGTAAACTATGTGAGAAAACATTAATAACCTGGGTTTTTGAGGGAGGAAGGTGGTCAAAAGTGGGCAGTAGCCAGCACACACTGCCAGTGTTGTGCCAGCACACACAGCCAGTGTTGTGCCAGCACACACAGCCAGTGTTGTGCCAGCACACACAGCCAGTGTTGTGCCAGCACACACAGCCAGTGTTGTGCCAGCACACACAGCCAGTGTTGTGCCAGCACACACAGCCAGTGGTGTGCCAGCACACACAGCCAGTGTTGTGCCAGCAGACACAGCCAGTGTTGTGCCAGCAGACACAGGCGGTGTTGTGCCAGCAGACACAGCCAGTGTTGTGCCAGCAGACACAGCAAGTGTTGTGCCAGCAGACACAGCCAGTGTTGTGCCAGCAGACACAGCCAGTGTTGTACCAGCAGACACAGCCAGTGTTGTACCAGCAGACACAGCCAGTGTTGTACCAGCAGACACAGCCAGTGTTGTACCAGCAGACACAGCCAGTGTTGTACCAGCAGACACAGCCAGTGTTGTACCAGCAGACACAGCCAGTGTTGTACCAGCAGACACAGCCAGTGTTGTACCAGCAGACACAGCCAGTGTTGTACCAGCAGACACAGCCAGTGTTGTGCCAGCAGACACAGCCAGTGTTGTGCCAGCAGACACAGCCAGTGTTGTACCAGCAGACACAGCCAGTGTTGTGCCAGCAGACACAGCCAGTGTTGTGCCAGCAGACACAGCCAGTGTTGTACCAGCAGACACAGCCAGTGTTGTACCAGCAGACACAGCAAGTGTTGTACCAGCAGACACAGCCAGTGTTGTACCAGCAGACACAGCCAGTGTTGTCCTCGTTCGTCATGTATTAAATTATTATGGAAGGCTTACTGAACGAGAATAATTGGAGGTGAGGCTTTAATGTTATTTCGGTAAGAATGATATATATATATATATATATATATATATATATATATATATATATATATATATATATATGAACTATTGCAGGGTACACACACACACAGTAGGAAGGAACCATACATAGCTTCAAGAAGAGATACGATAAAACTCATGGAGAAGGGAGAGAGTGGACCTAGTAGCGACTAGCGAAGAGACTGGGCCAGGAGCTGTGAGTCGACCCCTGCGACTACGAATAGGCGAGTACAAATAGGTGAGTACACACACAGAGGCAGGCTTCACACACAGTTTGAAGAACAGGTACGATAGGGCCCACAAAGCTAGGAGGGAGTGAATCTGGCAAGCGGCAAGTTGAGAGAGGGGACCAGGAGCCAGAACTCGACCCCAGCAACCACATATAGGTGAGTACACACACACACCATTACAATAACCACAACATTAATAACAGTCCCTCATGATAACGGTAAATATAACAATAACAACGAAAGCTTTTCAATACCAACGGTAATATTGAAATAACAGAAATGTCAACAAAAGATCCAACAACATCAAAATAACTAACAATAACAGCAGAAACATAACAATAACAACTCTTAGAAATAACAACTACGTACAGTCAAATCATAACTACATTAGAACTATCAATGACTACAATAGCGCTAACAATAACAACTCTTAGAAGTAACAACTACAGTCAATGACTACAATAGCGCTAACAATAACCGCAACAATTCCATTTCAACAAAGACAGTAAGAACAACAGTAAAGACAGCCAATAGCAATAACTATGTCAACCAATGACAGTCATTTGAAAGGCGTAATTCGGAGCATTTAGACTGTTCAAATTAAATAATCCTTGACTGTGGACTTTTGACATCCTTGCCGAGTCGACTGATTATGTAAATTAGGTCTGTCAAGGTTTTTTTTAACCCCCTCGGTTCTTTAATGAGTGCCGTTTATCCTCCCTGTTGTAATATCCAATAACGAGAGGGAAAGATATTCTCTGTTGCAATATCCAGTAATGGGGAAGAATGATATTCACTTTTTGTTTTAAGCTGAGTTTTGTAGGGCTGGAGTGAGACAATGACAGTGTCTGTCTCTTGCTTTGCTGGTTAATGCAGTTTCAATCCTATCGACTGTAATAGGGTCATTAAGGCTGCACCTGATATTTTCACTGATTGGGGACCCACAGTATCGGAGTGAAGAATACACATTACCTGGAAAGTGTTCCGGGGGTCACCGCCCCCGCGACCCGGTCTGTGACCAGGCCTCATCATACTTCAAGACAAAAAAAACTGGAGATGTCTTCATCTACATCTCAAAAATTTCAAGCAGTTCCTTCGGCGCTGTGTCTCAGGCATGAGGGGAAAATACCACGCCACCGGGACTCTAACCCGGGCCTACTAGTTGTTCACTAGAGCAGGGGAGATAGAGACATTCCTCGTAACTCCGGGAAGCCAGCGGGATCACTAGCAATGGGTACGGACCTCGGCTATTTCAGTCTCCCCTTTTAGCAGTGCATATATCAATGCATATGCAAAGTAACTACAGCAATATTTACAATTCCAAGCGCTTTCTTGTTTCTCACGACAACTCTTGGAATTTCACTGTTTTTTTTTCGCTGTGGTTATTTTGCATATTGTGAAATTACCTGCTTACTGTGATCTTATTATATCAATGTATATAATAAAATATATATTAAAAAATATACTGCTGTGTGACCAGGACTCGAACCACGAGAAATCAGTTTGAACTCGTTGTGCTTGGTCGGCAGAGCTTGTATTATAAAGGAATGTTGCTTTATACGCTTATGCTTTTGCACGTCTGACTAGCCATCCTCCTGGGTGCCGCTGTGGGAGGAAGGGACCTCCTGGGTGCCGCTGTGGGAGGGACCTCCTGGGTGCCGCTGTGGGAGGAAGGTACCTCCTGGGTGCCGCTTTGGGAGGAAGGGACCTCCTGGGTGCCACTGTGGGAGGAAGGGACCTCCTGGGTGCCGCTGTGGGAGGGACCTCCTGGGTGCCACTGTGGGAGGGACCTCCTGGGTGCCGCTGTGGGAGGGACCTCCTGAGTGCCGCTGTGGGAGGAAGGGACCTCTGGTGCCCTGTGGAGGGACCTCCTGGGTGCCGCTGTGGGAGGAAGGGACCTCCTGGGTGCCACTGTGGGAGGAAGGGACCTCCTGGGTGCCGCTGTGGGAGGAAGGGACCTCCTGGGTGCCGCTGTGGGAGGAAGGGACCTCCTGGGTGCCGCTGTGGGAGGAAGGGACCTCCTGGGTGCCGCTGTGGGAGGAATGGACCTCCTGGGTGCCACTGTGGGAGGAAGGGACCTCCTGGGTGCCGCTGTGGGAGGAAGGGACCTCCTGGGTGCCACTGTGGGAGGGACCTCCTGGGTGCCACTGTGGGAGGAAGGGACCTCCTGGGTGCCGCTGTGGGAGGAAGGGACCTCCTGGGTGCCACTGTTGGAGGAAGGGACCTCCTGGGTGCCGCTGTGGGAGGAAGGGACCTCCTGGGTGCTGCTGTGGGAGGAAGGGACCTCCTGGGTGCCGCTGTGGGAGGAAGGGACCTCCTGGGTGCCGCTGTGGGAGGAAGGGACCTCCTGAGTGCCGCTGTGGGAGGAAGGGACCTCCTGGGTGCCGCTGTGGGAGGAAGGGACCTCCTGGGTGCCACTGTGGGAGGAAGGGACCTCCTGGGTGCCGCTGTGGGAGGAAGGGACCTCCTGGGTGCCACTGTGGGAGGAAGGGACCTCCTGGGTGCCGCTGTGGGAGGGACCTCCTGGGTGCCACTGTGGGAGGGACCTCCTGGGTGCCGCTGTGGGAGGGACCTCCTGAGTGCCGCTGTGGGAGGAAGGGACCTCCTGGGTGCCGCTGTGGGAGGGACCTCCTGGGTGCCGCTGTGGGAGGA
>WNWK01000109.1:295000-322500 GCA_009830355.1 Cherax destructor | reverse complement strand
ATAATAATAATAATAATAATAGACTCTTCCTGGCCATATGTTAACAGTTCTTCAAAGTTAAATATACTTAAATTGACGATATATATATATATATATATAAATGGGGAGAGTTTGAAAGAGAGAGACACAGAGATAGAGAGAGAGAGTAATTACTATTCGTAAGTACATATAGTAACATTATAAGTGAATAACACTGTAAGTGTAGAGAGTTCCTTGTAAGTGTAGTGCTGTGAACCTCTCAGATAAGTGGCGGCATTTTATTGAGACGGAGAAAATGCTACGGGGGAATTTTATTCATCTGAAGACAGGAACAAAAAATACCCGAGAATTTGTTTTTTAATTGACTTGAAGTGAGATGTTGATTAAGAAAATGTGTGAGAGTGTGTGAAAGAGAGAGAGAATCTCTCACTCTCTTTTTTAATCTACCTCTCTTTTACTTCCTCCTATTTCCATCTCTCCCTTATCTCCCTCCTCCTTCATTCCCTCCCTCCCTTACGTACTCCTATTCCTCCATCCTTCTCTCCCTCTCTTTCCTTTCCTCCTTCACTCCCTATCTCCCTCCCTTCCCTCCCTCCCTCCCTCCCTTCTTTCCCTCCCTCCCTCCATCAACTAGAAATCAAGCAAGGAAAAAACACTTGGTCATTTTTTCCCCAAGATTTGGGGAATTTCCCCGGGGAAATTAAAAATACACAGTGGGTCTGAGGACCACAGGCCCAAAAACTGGCTCATTTTCCCTTGGATTACACCCTCGTTCTGATAATCCCAAGCCTTGTGTGTAATGTGTGCGAATTATACGCTTCTGCGATTATCACCTTTCTGGATTATAGGTGACCTTGATATTGCTGTTGTTCTCTCTCCCAGAGGCACTTGATTATCATTATAATTACAATTATTATAATAATTATTATCATTATAATAATTATTTTTTTTATAATAATTATTTTTATCGTTATCATTATTAAAATTATAAATTTATTATAATTATTATTATTATTATTATTATTATTATTATTATTTATTATTGTTATTATCAAATTTTATATTATAAATTTTATTATTGTTATTATCAATGCTATTATTAATTTTATTATCATTATTATTAATTTTATAATTATTATTAGCATTATTGTTGAAAAAAAAATCATTATATTCTTCTTTCGTATTTTCTTTCTTAAATTTTCTTCTCTCATTTCAACTTCTTTCATTTACAATAATGAATTATACAACATGTTTATCTTAACAAAATACAATGCCTACATTGATACTACATGTCTAGTTAGTCATGTTTAGTTGGTCATGTCTAGTTGGTCATGTCTAGTTGGTCATGTTTAGTTGGTCATGTCTAGTTGGTCATGTTTAATTGGTCATGTCTAGTTGGTCATGTTTTGTTGGTCATGTCTAGTTGGTCATGGCTAGTTGGTCATGTCTAGTTGGTCATGTCTAGTTGGTCATGGTACCAAGAGAGAGAGAGAGAGAGAGAGAGAGAGAGAGAGAGAGAGAGAGAGAGAGAGAGAGAGAGAGAGAGAGAGAAGAGAATCATCCATAGGAAGGGATAACTTAATTATAAATTGCACTAATTATCCCTCTTATAGGCTATTAACCCAGCAACTTGTATAATCAGAGGTCGTCTGCCCATCACGCCAAAGTTTACCTCCTAACTCCATCTGTAATGCACCTAAGATGCTCCTAATTACTCCCTAGGTAACTTTTCCACTGCCCAGGTAACCTTGGTCAATTAGGTAATGTTTGCTTGCCAGACCGGCCGTTTCCCACCCATTCAAGGTGACCTGAAAAAGACGAAACAGCTTCACCATTATTCCCGCAGTCACTGCCAGATGCGTGTTGACAAAGCAGTTTAGATGACCCTCTGAAGTGCAACATGCCCATCCCTCCTTCAGAGTGCCTGCAGTCCTATTAATGGGACTGTTTGTTCCGAGGAAGGGCAGGTATCGCGTAGTCTTTGACTACGGTGCTCATCACCTGCTCTAAGGCTCAGGGACTGATTACCTCAGGGACTGATTACCTCAGGGACTGATTACCTCAGGGACTGATTACCTCATCTCTTACTGGCTGCTGTATATATTTTTCTAATATCTTCATTTTTATGAGGATGAACTCTGGTAAAGTCAGTGGATGGCACAACGTCTACAAGATACCCAGATGTTGCATGTGTGTCTAACTCATCACAATGTTCACGGAAACAAAATACAATTCCTGCATTGATACGAAATGCAATATAGTGGTACCTAACAGCGGAATATTCTATAATAATAATAATAATCTTTATTTCTACAAGTACATGATACAACTTATACAGACCATAGCTGACATCAGCGACATACTATATAGAAAGCTCTTTGTTATGCTGAGCATTTAGGGCAAATTAGGTCAATTTTGTCCACAGGATGCGATCCACACCAGTCGACTAACACCCAGGCACCTATTTTACTGTTAGGTGAACAGGGACAGTAGGTGTCTTAAGGAAACACGTCCTAATGTTTCCACCCTTACCGGGGATCGAACCACAGACCTCAGTGAGTGAAGTGAGTGTGCTACCAACCGAGATACGGGACACCCGTGCTTACCAGCTCTGTGTTTCACTAATGAGATGACCCTCTTCAGATCTGTGCAAGACGCAAGCATCTTTGGTATCATCTCGTTTACCAGCATTTCTGACAAATCATGGAACGGGTGGGGTTTCAACCCATGACAAGTCCTAAAACTTCCGGGCCAGTGGGCCAGATGGCTCAGGAAAGCATTTTTGTGTTCTCAGAGCCTTATGGAGCGATTCCTCCCTGTTTCTCCAACATAGATCTTGTTACAGCCTCCGCATGGTACAGTGTGCACTACTGCCTCACTGCTGGGTCTCTCGCAGTAATACTTCTGGTCACTGGTGGAAGACCTGGCTATGGTAGCTAAGTACATACTGCTTCTTGAAGGAACTTGTCTGCTCAAGAACAAGAAGGTACAATACCGTGACTGGAATACACAAATAACCCGCACATGGGACAGAGGAGCTCATGGCGACGTTTCGACCCGACTATGACCTTTTACAAGTCACAGTTGTGACTTGTAAATGATCACGAGTCGAGAGAAATGTCGTTGCAAGTTTCCTTCTGCTGTGTGAGTTATTTATGTATTGAAAATGGGACAGGTATCGTAGACAGTGGGACAGGTATCGTAGACAGTGGGACAGGTATCGTAGACAGTGGGACAGGTATCGTAGACAGTGGGACAGGTATCGTAGACAGTGGGACAGGTATCGTAGACAGTGGGACAGGTATCGTAGACAGTGGGACAGGTATCGTAGACAGTGGACTGGTATCGTGACAGTGGACAGGTATCGTAGGCAGTGGGACAGGTATCGTAGGCAGTGGGACAGGTATCGTAAACAGTGGGACTGGTATCGTAGACAGTGGGACAGGTATCGTAGACAGTGGGACTGGTATCGTAGGCAGTGGGACAGGTATCGTAGGCAGTGGGACAGGTGTCGTAGGCAGTGGGACAGGTATCGTAGACAGTGGGACAGGTATCGTAGACAGTGGGACAGGTATCGTAGACAGTGGGACAGGTATCGTAGGCAGTGGGACAGGTATCGTAAACAGTGGGACTGGTATCGTAGACAGTGGGACAGGTATCGTAGACAGTGGGACAGGTATCGTAGACAGTGGGACAGGTATCGTGACAGTGGACGGTATCAGACAGTGGGACAGGTATCGTAGACAGTGGGACAGGTATCGTAGACAGTGGGACAGGTATCGTAGACAGTGGGACAGGTAGCGAGGCGATATCATTGCAAAAGTATTTCATTATGTGGATCAAAGAGTGTGTACAGAGGTGATTAAATCAATTAGAGGAAGAGACGAGGTGATTAACATGCATGGTAACTACTGCTGTCTGGTGCTTGGTGTTGCATTCCTGCTGTGTGTGTACTCTCCTAGTTGTGGTTGCAGGGGTCGAGTCATAGCTCCTGGCTCCGCCTCTTCACTGGCCGCTACTGGGTCACTCTCCCTGCGCCATGAGCTTTATCATACCTCTTCTTAAAGCAATGTATGGAACCTGCCTCCACTATATCGCTTCCCAAACTATTCCACTTCCCGACCACTCTGTGACTGAAGAAATACTTCCTAACATCCCTGTGATTAATATGAGTCTTCAACTTCCAACTATGTCCCCTTGTTGCTGTGTCCCATCTCTGGAACATTCTGTCTCTGTCCACCTTGTCAATTCCTCTCAGTATCTTATATGTCGTTATCATATCCCCCTATCTCTCCTGTCCTCCAGTGTCGTCAGGTCGATTTTCCTTAACCTCTCCTCGTAGGACATACCCCTTAGCTCCGGGACTAGTCTTATTGCAAACCTTTGCACTTTCTCTAGCTTCTTTACGTGCTTGGATAAATGTGGGTTCCAAACTGGTGCTGCATACTCCAGTATGGGCCTAACGTACACAGTGTACAGAGTCCTGAACGATTCTTTATTAAGATGTCGTGTGTACTCACCTATTTGTACTCACCTATTTGTGGTTTCAGGGTTCGAGTCATAGGTCCTGGCCCCGCCTCTTCACTGATTGCTACTAGGTCCTCTCTCTCCCTGCTCCATGAGCTTTATCATACCTCGTCTTAAAACTATGTATGGTTCCTGCCTCCACTACGTCACTTTCTAGGCTATTCCACTTCCTGACAACTCTATGACTGAAGAAATACTTCCTAACATCCCTTTGTGTGTGTATGTGTTCACCTAGTTGTTGTTGCAGGGGTCGAGTCACAGCTCCTGGCCCAGCCTCTTCACCTTGTGTGTGTGTTTCGACTTAAAAAACGAACCAAAAGATACTGGCTGACGATTTTACCCCCCCTCTCTGTGTCAGCACTGGTGTCAGCACTAGTTTCAGAACTAGTGTCAGCACCAGTGTCAGCACTATTATCAGAACTAGTGTCAGCACTAGTGTCAGCACTAGTATCAGAACTAGTGTCAGCACCAGTGTCAGCACTATTATCAGAACTAGTGTCAGCACTAGTGTCAGCACTAGTATCAGAACTAGTGTCAGCACTAGTGTCAGAACTGGTGTCAGAACTAATGTCAGCAATAGTGTCAGAACTAGTGTCAGCACTAGTATCAGCACTAGTGTCAGAACTAGTGTCAGCACTAGTGTCAGAACTAGTGCCAGCACTAGTGTCAGCACTAGTGTCAGCACTAGTGTCAGAACTGGTGTCAGAACTAATGTCAGCACTAGTGTCAGAACTAGTGTCAGCACCAGTGTCAGCACTATTATCAGAACTAGTGTCAGCACTAGTGTCAGCACTAGTATCAGAACTAGTGTCAGCACCAGTGTCAGCACTATTATCAGAACTAGTGTCAGCACTAGTATCAGAACTAGTGTCAGAACTAGTGTCAGCACTAGTGTCAGAACTGGTGTCAGAACTAATGTCAGCAATAGTGTCAGAACTAGTGTCAGCACTAGTATCAGCACTAGTGTCAGAACTAGTGTCAGCACTAGTGTCAGAACTAGTGACAGCACTAGTGTCAGCACTAGTGTCAGCACTAGTGTCAGAACTGGTGTCAGAACTAATGTCAGCACTAGTGTCAGAACTAGTGTCAGCACTAGCGTCAGCACTAGTATCAGCATTAGTGTCAGCACTAGTGTCAGCACTAGTGTCAGCACTAGTATCAATACTAGTATCAGCACTAGTATCAGCACTAGTGTCAGCACTAGTGTCAGCACTAGCGTCAGCACTAGCTTTAGCACTAGTATCAGCACTAGTGTCAGCACTAGTGTCAGCACTAGTATCAGCACTAGTGTCAGCACTAGCGTCAGCACTAGTATCAGCACTAGTGTCAGCACTAGTGTCAGCACTAGTGTCAGCACTAGTGTCAGCACTAGTGTCAGCACTAGTGTCAGCATCAGGAAAGAGGAGCTGACAAAAGTACACAAAGGAATATAGAAGAAATAAATTAAGTCTGTATTAGCGCTGTTGTGTGAGTGAGAGTGATAGAGAGAGAGAGAGAGAGAGAGAGAGAGAGAGAGAGAGAGAGAGAGAGAGAGAGAGAGAGAGAGAGAGAATATAACGTTGTATATTTCTCAGAGTTTCTAGTCTAAATTATGAGACTTCGTGGGGATAATTTTGGGGAATTTCATGGATAATTTCGCCAGAGGAGAAAGCCATAATGAAAATTGATATAATCCCCCTGAAAGAGCTCTCAGGAGACAAGATTACCTGAAGTTTGAGTTTGTAAGTGAAGCAGTGAGTGCACTCTAGGACTTGTATTAGCCAGGGTCTACTCTACACTTTACCAACTTCTCTTATTAGATCTATCAAGTTAGCCTAATTTGATGATAGATTTTTTTTTGGGGGAGGATGAGGGGACTGGATTTATCCTTTAAGGGAGTGATCACCTGTCTAGGGTGAGGCAGTGGTCACTTCTTGTCCAGGGTGAGGCAGTGGTCACTTCTTGTCCAGGGTGAGGCAGTGGTCACTTCTTGTCCAGGGTGAGGCAGTGGTCACTTCTTGTCCAGGGTGAGGCAGTGGTCACTTCTTGTCCAGGGTGAGGCAGTGGTCACTTCTTGTCCAGGATGAGGCAGTGGTCACTTCTTGTCCAGGGTGAGGCAGTGGTCACTTCTTGTCCAGGGTGAGGCAGTGGTGACTTCTTGTCCAAGGTGAGGCAGTGGTGACTTCTTGTCTAGGGTGAGGCAGTGGTCACTTCTTGTCCAGGGTGAGGCAGTGGTCACTTGTCCAAGGTGAGGCAGTGGTGACTTCTTGTCTAGGGTGAGGCAGTGGTCACTTCTTGTCCAGGGTGAGGCAGTGGTCACTTCTTGTCCAGGGTGAGGCAGTGGTCACTTCTTGTCCAGGGTGAGGCAGTGGTCACGTCTTGTCCAGGGTGAGGGAGTGATCACCTGAAAATCACTCCTGGTCTCCATATTCTCTGCATGCGACTGAAGAAGTCCGCTGGGGAGAGCGACGCCCAAGTGTTGAACAGATGTCTTATTTACGTGTCGGACTTGTACACCCTCAGGTACCTATTTAACTGTTAGTTGAACAGGTGTAGCAGGTGTTTGGAGACCTGTCCACACATGTTGCGCTTTCCTGGATATAAACTGTTTTTTTTTATTTATTTGTGGTTCATGGTTGTCGTGGCACAGCCTTCATCTCACAACTGAAAAACCCGGTTTCGATCCCAGCACGAATGGAAACACGGGGCGAGGTTTCTTACACCTGTTACCTTCTGTTAACCTAGGTAGTACGTAGGTACCTGGGTGCTGTGGATGGTATTCCAGGAGAGAAGGATCAAAGTAATCCACAATGCTTCTCTATCTAGGGTTATCCTGGGGTTCTAACCCAGGATAACCCTGGAAGCTTGCTGGGTTAGCAACCCAGCAAACTCCCCTTCCTAGTGAAGTACCTGTGATCCCAGTCATGTACCAGGGAAGTGCACCGTGTACAGGTAGCCTGGTAGGTGCCTCATCCTCAAACATCACGTCCTGTCCTCCGGCAACGCGTGCATCAGACGCAGATATCCACATATCCAGGCTTAGTTATGCCCTCAAAGGGGACTAAGGATTTTTTTTTTCAGCGTTCGGGATTTTTCCTGTGTGTCTCGTATATGTGAGAGACGGAGATGAGCAGTATGAACCATCTCTGCTGCAACTTGTATATATATATATATATATATATATATATATATATATATATATATATATATATATATATATATATATATATATATATATTATTGACAGGTAAAAACGTATTACTTAAAAGATTAATAAAGGCGAAGCGAAGAGGAATAAAGATCGTATAGAGAATAAATTCTGTGTAGAATAAATTGATTGAAGTATATTTTTTGATGCTGGATTTTTATATTATCTTCGCCGGACAGGTTCATGTCATGTTCACTTCACCTTCACCTGTTGTGAAGTAATTTGTCCAGAGTGAAAATGTGACTTGTTTCTGTAACACCGACCATGACTAACTGTAACACCAACCATGACTAACTGTAACACCAACCATGACTAACTGTAACACCGACCATGACTAACTGTAACACCGACCATGACTAACTGTAACACCGACCATGACTAACTGTAACACCAACCATGACTAACTGTAACACCAACCATGACTAACTGTAACACCAACCATGACTAACTGTAACAACAACCATGACTAACTGTAACACCAACCATGACTAACTGTAACACCAACCATGACTAACTGTAACACCGACCATGACTAACTGTAACAACAACCATGACTAACTGTAACACCAACCATGACTAACTGTAACACCGACCATGACTAACTGTAACACCGACCATGACTAACTGTAACACCGACCATGACTAACTGTAACAACAACCATGACTAACTGTAACACCGACCATGACTAACTGTAACACCGACCATGACTAACTGTAACACCGACCATGACTAACTGTAACACCGACCATGACTAACTGTAACACCAACCATGACTAACTGTAACAACAACCATGACTAACTGTAACACCAACCATGACTAACTGTAACACCGACCATGACTAACTGTAACACCGACCATGACTAACTGTAACACCAACCATGACTAACTGTCACCCCCCTCCCCTCCCCCTTATCCCTCAAACACACACAAACACAGTGTTTTTGTAAGGTATAATTGTGTTACTTGTTGAGTTGTGTCCCTGCGGTAGCCAGCCTCTCCTGGGAGAGAGGGAGAGAGGGAGGGAGAGAGGGAGGGAGGGAGGGAGAGAGGGAGGGAGGGAGAAAGAGGGAGAGGGAGGGAGAGAAAAGAGGGAGAGAGGGAGGGAGAAAGGGAGGGAAGGAGAAAGGGAGGGAGGGAGGGAGAGAGAGAGGGAGAGAGAGAGAAAATGAGAGAGAATGAGAGAGAGAGAGAGAAAGGGGAGGATGAGTGAGAGTGAATCTGGATGGTTAATTCCCTAGTTTAAAACTTGTAGAGAAGGTGACCAGCAGACAAGCACTCGGAGTCACTACCAGAATTACTTAGTGTTTATACTCTCTGCCAGGACGAGGACGAGGACGAGGACGAGGATCAGGACGAGGACGAGGACGAGGACGAGGATCAGGACGAGGATCAGGACGAGGACGAAGATCAGGACGAGGACGAGGATCAGGAAGAGGACGAGGACGAGGACGAGGATCAGGACGAGGACGAGGATCAGGACGATGACGAGGACCAGGTCGAGGACGAGGATCAAGACAAAGACGAGGAAAAGAAGAATATATATATATATATATATATATATATATATATATATATATATATATATATATATATATATATATATATATATATATATATTCAACAAGTGGGCCGCCTCCCACCGAGGCAGGGTGACCCAAAAGAAAGAAAATCCCCAAAAGAAAATACTTTCATCATCATTCAACACTTTCACCACACTCATACATAATCACTGTCTTTGCAGAGGAGCTCAGATACGACAGCTGAGAAAAGTCCCTCCCAGCTGTCACTATCTCAGACCCCTCCTTTAAAGTGCAGGCATTGTACTTCCCATTTCCAGGACTCAAGTCCAACTAAATCAATTAACTGGTTTCCCTGAATCCCTTCACAAAATGTTACCCTGCTCACACTCCAACAGATCGTCATGTCCCAAAACCATTCGTCTCCATTCACTCCTATCTAACACGCTCACACATGCTTGCTGGAAGTCCATATATATATATATATATATATATATATATATATATATATATATATATATATATATATATATATATATATATATATATATATATGCGATATAATCAAATTGAGTTGAGTGATAGTTGTAGGCCTTTCGTGTTGCAATCAACACAGCATCAGGAGCTTGCAGAAAAGAGGATGAAGTCCAAGCAAACACGTACAGAGGAAGCCTTGTTAGTTACCATTTTGTCCAAGGCACATGTCGATTAGACACTAGGCCTGTTGTATGTATGTGTGTGTGTGTGTGTGTGTGTGTGTGTGTGTGTGTGTGTGTAAGGAAACACTTCGAAATGTTTCGGCCCCGCCGGGAATTGAACCCGGGCCCTCCGTGCGTGAAGCAAGAGCGCTAGCCACCATGCCACCGGGACGTGTCTTGTGTACTCACCTAATTGTACTCACCTAATTGTGGTTGCAGGGGTCGAGACTCAGCTCCTGGCCCCGCCTCTTCGCTGTCTGCTACTGGGTCTCTGCTCTCCCTGCTCCATGAGCTTTATCATACCTTGTCTTAAAACTATGTATGGTTCCTGCCTCCACTATATCTTTCTCTAGTCCATTCCACTTCCTGACTACTCTGTGGCTGAAGAAATGTTTCCTGACATCCCTTTGACTCATCTGAGTCTTCAGCTTCCAGTTGTGTCCCCTTGTTTCTGTGTTCCCTCTCTGAAACAACCTGTCACTATCTACCTTGTCAATTCCCCGCAGTATTTTGTATGTCGTTATCATGTCTCCTCTGACCCTTCTTTCCTCCAGTGTTGTTAGTCCTATTTCCCTCAACCTTTCTTCATAAGACAGACCCCTGAGTTGTGGAACTAACCTTGTCGCAAACCTTTGCACTTTCTCTAGTTTCTTGACGTGCTTGACCAGGTGTGGGTTCCAGACTGGTGCTGCATACTCTAGTATGGGCCTGACGTATACGGTATACAGTGTCTTGAACGATTCCTTGTTAAGGTAACGGAACGCTAATCTTAGGTTTGCCAGTCGCCCATATGCTGCCGCGGTTATCTGGTTGATGTGTGCTTCCGGAGACGTGCTTGGTGTTATACTCACCCCAAGGTCTTTCTCCTTTGATGAGGTTTGTAGCCTTTGTCCACCTAGCCTGTACTCTGTCAGCGGTCTTCTTTGCCCTTCTCGGATCTTCATGACATTGCATTTGGTGGGATTGAATTCGAGAAGCCAGTTGCTAGACCAGATGTCAAGCTTGTCCAGGTCACTTTGAAGTCCTGCTTGGTCTTCATCCGATGTGATTCTCCTCATTAATTTCACATCATCTGCGAAAAGAGACACTTCTGAGTCTATCCCATCCGTCATGTCATTCACATATAGCAAGAATAGCACTGGTCCTAGGACTGACCCCTGCGGTACACCACTCGTCACAGGCGCCCACTGTGATACCTCATCACGCACCATGACCCGTTGTTGCCTCCCTGTGAGGTGTTCCCTGATCCATTCCAGTGCCCTTCCTGTTATACACGCTTGGTCTTCCATCTTTTTTACTAATCTCATGTGAGGAACTGTGTCAAAGGCCTTCCTGCAGTCCAAGAAAATGCAGTCAACCCACCCTTCTCTCTCTTGCCTTACCTATGTGTGTGTGTGTGTGTGTGTGTATGCGTGTGTGTGTGTGTATGCGTGTGTGTGTGTATGTGTATGTGTGTGTGTCTGTATGTATGTAAATATGTTGATGTATGTGCAGATGAGAAATGTTTATATGTATAATATAGCTATACATAATGTTGATATTGGTCTTTGGTGTTGTTAATGTTGATAATCATGTTAAGTTTGTAATATGGTATTGCTGTTATGTTAATGATCCTAATTAAATCCGTTTATCATTATTTTATATAATTTTTCTAGCTATCTGTCGTTTCTAATTATTATTATCGTTAATATAGCAGCAATTATCATCATCAGAATTACTAAAATTCACATTATTAATATCCCTAGGCGGAAATATTCTTCATCAGGGTATTATGCCTAAATATATTTTCAGTGCGGAATGGGATATAAATCTTGTTATTTATGCCCTGAATATATGATAAGTGCTGTGTTATATTATGGCCCTTGAATATATATGATTAGTGCTGTGTTATATTATGGCCCTTGAATATATATGATTAGTGCCTGTGTTATATTATGGCCCTTGAATATATATGATTAGTGCTGTGTTATATTATGGCCCTTGAATATATATGATTAGTGCCTGTGTTATATTATGGCCCTTGAATATATATGATTAGTGCCTGTGTTATATTATGGCCCTTGAATATATAAATAGTGCTGTGTTATATTATGGCCCTTGAATATATATGATTAGTGCCTGTGTTATATTATGGCCCTTGAATATATAGATTAGTGCCTGTGTTATATTATGGCCCTTGAATATATATATTAGTGCCTGTGTTATATTATGGCCCTTGAATATATAAATAAGTGCCTGTGTTATATTATGGCCCTTGAATATATAAACGTAATATATATAAATCTTGGACTTTATGTTGTGTGTGTGTGTGTGTTTTAAGAGGGGGATACAGTCCTGTTCATCACAATTCGCTGACGATTTTGAGAGCAGACCGGACACAGAGTACAGCATGGATGGAGAGAATATGAGTGAAAAAGGGACCTGGGGGTAAGTATAACACCGAGCATATCACCAGAAGTACACAGAAACATCAGTAAAATATACAAGATTATCAAACCTTACAATAATAATCAGCAAATGGTATAAACATTTTATTTCAGAACTTTATACAGGAAATATGTTAGGCGAGTCACTGAGTACGCAGCCCCAGCATGCAGCCCACACCTGGTCAAGAACATATACAAACTGGAAAAGATGCAAAGGTTCGCGACCAGACTAGTACCATGACTGAGTGGTAGGACCTTAACCTGACCACCTTGAAGGAGAGAAGGATAAGGAAATACAAGATTAATAAACAAAATAATAAGGCAGATAAGAAGAGTCTGAATTAAGAAGAGCTAGATGAAGGGGACACAGGTGGAAGCTGGAGGCACAGGTGAACCACAGGGATGTCAGGAAGTATTTCTTTAGTCTGCTTGAAAAGTGGAATGACTTGGATGAGGCAGTGGTGGAGGCAAAGGCAATACACAGCTTCAAGAGTGGGTATGATGAGACCTAAGAGGCCATGGACCAGTAATACTGATCAAGGTGCTTTAGTAGGCGGGGCCAGGAGCTGAGTCTCGACCCCCGCAAACACAACTCACACTACTCGGTGATTACACACACACACACACACACACACAAAACACACACACACACACGCACACAACACACACAACACACGCACACAACACACACACACACACGCACACAACACACACAACACACACACACAACACACACACACACAACACACACACACACACACACACACACACACACACAACACACACACAACACACACACAACACACACACAACACACACACACACACAACACACACACACACACACAACACACACAACACACACACACGCACACAACACACACACGCAACACACACACACACACACACACACACACAACACACACAACACACACAACACACACACACGCACACAACACACACACAACACACACACACAAAACACACAACACACACACACAGTCAACTCTAGTCAGCTGAGTCCAGTAAATTTCATCCCAGCAGATCAACTCAGTCAAGCCCAAGCAGTCAGTTCAGTGGAGTCAACTTAATCTAGCCAGTTCAAAGCGGTCAGGTCCACGCAGTCAACTCTGGCAGTTCCTATTTCATCAATGTCAATCACAGGGAAGAAAAATATATATTCCTTTGCACATTAATTCTCCTCACTCAAAAAAAGAAATTACGACTCAGTCCCCAGAAAAACTTTCGTAATTCAACTTTAAGAAAACATTCTGACAGCGAGAAATATATATATATATATATATATATATATATATATATATATATATATATATATATATATATATATATATATATATATATATATATATATATATATACAGTATCTGCCAAATGCCACCAAAATAAAGTTCGCTATCAAAGAGAAAGATTAATCAGAGGCTTCAAGTGGACGACATCTGAAGCTCTCACTTGCTGAATGATTGACCAACTTGGACAGCCACTCAGATAACTCGGCCTTTACCGCCACTCAGACGAGAGAAAAGTGTCCTCTGCATGTCTGTTGGGAGTACAGGCTGGGTAACGTTCACACTTGTACTCTATGTTTGGGGTTGACCCTTTGGTCAGGGTGAAGTCAGAGACATGAAGTCAGTGGTCGATTATCAGGGCTGTGGTTAGTACGTTGGACTGCTTTTGGCCAGGAGTGACAGCCTGGTTGATCAGGTCCTGATCCAGCGGGAGGCCTGGTTAATGACTAGTCCGCGGGGTTATTAACTACTAGGTAAGACTCCTAGGGTAAGACTTCTAGGGTAAGACTCCCAGGGTAAGACTCCTATGGTAGGATTCCCAGGGTTGGACTGCAGAGTAAAACTCCCAGGGTAAGACTCCCAGGGTAAGACTCCCAGGGTAGGACCCCAGGCTAAGACTCCAGGGGTATCTTTATCTTTGAAACGTTTCGCCTATATGGAAGGCTTCTTCAGACAAGTGAAAAATGGTAGGGTGATGCCGAGATGTGAAAAAGTCACTTGTGTATAGTTTAGGACACTTATTACAAGAAGACACTTGGGCGTGCTCACGTCTCTCTCTCTCTCTCTCTTTCTTCTCCCTAGAGGGAAAGAGAAAGAGAAACGATTAGGGAACGAAGGCTCGAGCCTCGGTCAATTACCTAGCTTCATCAGCCACACACTAAGTAAACAGTTCTGCGACTCAGGAACCAGAATTTGGAAGTTTGTCTCTGGAAGGCGAGGGTACATCACCTGACTCTTGACAACATGACCACCTGAGCACAGGCAGTAGGTGTAAGGTGACTAGCACCCAGGTAATGTTAAATGATTGGTGAAGAGGGACAGCAGGTGTAAGGTGACTAGCACCTAGGTAATGTTAAATGATTGGTGAAGAGGGACAGCAGGTGTAAGGTGACTAGCACCTAGGTAATGTTAAATGATTGGTGAAGAGGGACAGCAGGTGTAAGGTGACTAGCACCCAGGTAATGTTAAATGATTGGTGAAGAGGGACAGCAGGTGTAAGGTGACTAGCACCCAGGTAATGTTAAATGATTGGTGAAGAGGGACAGCAGGTGGAAGGTGACTAGCACCTAGGTAATGTTAAATGATTGGTGAAGAGGGACAGCAGGTGTAAGGTGACTAGCACCCAGGTAATGTTAAATGATTGTTGAAGAGGGACAGCAGGTGTAAGGTGACTAGCACCTAGGTAATGTTAACTGATTGGTGAAGAGGGACAGCAGGTGTAAGGTGACTAGCACCTAGGTAATGTTAAATGATTGTTGAAGAGGGACAGCAGGTGTAAGGTGACTAGCACCTAGGTAATGTTAACTGATTGGTGAAGAGGGACAGTAGGTGTAAGGTGACTTGGCCATACGTCTCATCCAGCCAGGAAATCGAACCCGGGTCGTTCCTGGGTTACTGCGACACTAGCAAAGAGAGAGAGAGAGAGAGAGAGAGAGAGAGAGAGAGAGAGAGAGAGAGAGAGAGAGAGAGAGAGAGAGAGAGAGATCTGGACGACAGCAAGAGGAGTGTCCTGGAGCACCGCATTCCCACGAGCCTCTAACCCGTCTCACGCATTCCCAGGAACTGCTAAAGCATTATGGGTGAGAGAGAGAGAGAGAGAGAGAGAGAGAGAGAAAAGGAGAGAGAGAGAGAGAGAGAGAGAGAGAGAGAGAGAGAGAGAGAAAGAAGAAGAAGAAGAAGAGTGACCTTATTACTCTCGCCTGACGTCACATAATCCTGACATAGGTCAAGTGACCCGCTTGTGTACATATGCGCTTCAGCCATACAAGGTATGGCTGAAGCCATACAAGGTATGCCTGAAGCGAGGGCCTCACAATGATACCAAAACATTCACTGTTTATTTTTATATTTTTGGATCTTAAGTCTGGAGAGGAAGGGGATGAGGAGTCGTAAGGGAGAGTTAGACCATTGTTATGTAGACTGATGTGTGTGACTGTTTTGTGAGGGATAGGAGGGCGAAACCTGTTACGGGGAAGGTGAAACGTCGCCAGGTGTGCAGCGACTCCACATTACATTCACTCAGGATTGCTCAAGTCTGAAACCTGTTTAGAACACTCGCTAAACCCTTGCGAGTCGTTCAAGCATTGCTCAACACGAAGGGGACGAGGTGAACCACAAATAGCATTAAACCACGAAACAGGTGGGTTTTAAATCCATGGCCAGGGGTTCAGATCCCACCCACCCGTTCCTTATTTGTCAACAATCAACCTATTACGACTTCTTCAGTCAAAGTAACATTACTTTTCTTGCAAGGAGCAATTAAAGTAGCATTTCAATACACAAGAGTTGACCACATACTCAATAACTGATGTGATTATCTCACAGTTACATTAACTTGACTAAGTTCTCTCAGCAGAGGAACTTTAAACCACCCTCGTAGCCTGTCAAAATTGGTGACATGCTACATACATCAGGTGCCCCGTAGACCTGGACATGGCACTCCTGACGCGGACACATACGTGGTTGTAGCAGGCTAAGGACTAATTTCATTCTCCTCTCGTTTGGAATATCAGTTACATAAGCAGTTTACATATTAATGTGTCCACGAATAAGGGGTCTCGAATTCTGACAGGCTACGAGGGTGGCGTGTTAAAGTATCGAGGGTTCGAGTCCCGGCCGGTGCAGTTTATCTGCTAAAAACCACACACACACACACATATATATATATATATATATATATATATATATATATATATATATATATATATATATAGTGAGGCTCAGGTTAGGGTGTGTAGGAGAGAGGGAGATTACTTCCCGGTAAAAGTAGGTCTTAGACAAGGATGTGTAATGTCACCATGGTTGTTTAATATATTTATAGATGGGGTTGTAAAAGAAGTAAATGCTAGGGTGTTGGGGAGAGGGGTGGGATTAAATTATGGAGAATTAAATGCAAAATGGGAGTTGACACAGTTACTTTTTGCTGATGATACTGTGCTTATGGGAGATTCTAAAGAAAAGTTGCAAAGGTTAGTGGACGAGTTTGGGAGGGTGTGTAAAGGTAGAAAGTTAAAAGTGAACATAGATAAGAGTAAGGTGATGAGGGTATCAAACGATTTAAATAAAGAAAAATTGGATATCACATTGGAGAGAGGGATTATGGAAGAAGTAAATGTTTTCAGATATTTGGGAGTTGACGTGTCAGCGGATGGGTTTATGAAGGATGAGGTTAAGCATAGAATTGATGAAGGAAAAAGGTGAGTGGTGCATTGAGGTATCTGTGGAGACAAAAAACGTTATCCATGGAGGCAAAGAAGGGAATGTACGAAAGTATAGTGGTAACAACACTCTTATATGGGTGTGAAGCATGGGTTGCAAATGCTGCAGCGAGGAGGAGGCTGGAGGCAGTGGAGATGTCCTGTCTAAGGGCAATGTGTGGTGTAAATATTATGCAGAAAATTCGGAATGTGGAAATTAGGAGAAGGTGTGGAGTTACTAAAAGTATTTGTCAGAGGGCTGAAGAGGGGTTGTTGAGGTGGTTTGGTCATTTAGAGAGAATGGATCAAAGTAGAATGACTTGGAGAGCGTATAAATCTGTAGGGGAAGGAAGGCGGGGTAGGGGTCGTCCTAGAAAAGGTTGGAGGGAAGGGGTAAAGGAGGTTTTGTGGGCGAGGGCTTGGACTTCCAGCAAGCATGTGTGAGCGTGTTAGATAGGAGTGAATGGAGACGAATGGTTTTTGGGACATGACGATCTGTTGGAGTGTGAGCAGGGTAACATTTTGTGAAGGGATTCAGGGAAACCAGTTAATTGATTTATTTGGACTTGAGTCCTGGAAATGGGAAGTACAATGCCTGCACTTTAAAGGAGGGGTCTGAGATAGTGACAGCTGGGAGGGACTTTTCTCAGCTGTCGTATCTGAGCTCCTCTGCAAAGACAGTGATTATGTATGAGTGTGGTGAAAGTGTTGAATGATGATGAAAGTATTTTCTTTTTGGGGATTTTCTTTCTTTTTGGGTCACCCTGCCTCGGTGGGAGACGGCCGACTTGTTGAAAAAAAAAAAAATATATATATATATATATATATATATATATATATATATATATATATATATATATATACAGAGGGGAATTGCGTGCAGCATACTGGGCTCGCGTCCGGCTTCGGAGGAGCTGGAGGAGATTCATAATCTTTGATATATTGTACCAATGTATTCATGTTCATGTTTGTGTTTTCTATCAATGTATTCTGTCTATTAATAAAGCACTCATATAATATATATAGGGGGTGGTAGGAGAAGAAAATATTCAAACAGCTCCGGATAGAACCTCGAGTTTTCCCTAGAGGTGGTACCTCCCTATAAATTTATATATATATATATATATATATATATATATATGCAAAACAACCACTATGAAAAAATAGAAGAATTCCAAGCGCTTTCGTGACTACTCACATTATCAAGGAACTATAAAAGGAAACGTGAGAAGAAGGCTTATAAAGAGGCAGAATACACCTCACATCACACTAACAAAAACAACACCTCACAATAGCGTAACATCTCACGACTCTGTGAAGAGGAACATAAGAAAGGACCTTTCTTATGTTCCTCTTGGAATTCTTCTGTTTTTTCATAGTGGTTGTTTTGCATATTTTGATATCACCTGTTTACTGTGATTTTTTTGCATATATATATATATATATATATATATATATATATATATATATATATATATATATATATATATATATATATATATATTATATATAAGTAAATATATATATATCCCCAGAGTCACTTGTAAAATATTAGTCAAATATGCCGCCTCTGAGTACATTAACAACTTAAAATTGGGATGCGGGGAATAAAAAAAAATCTCATTTTTATTTGTAATTAGATTTACTTTTGGATAATTACCACTGCGAGTAGAACAATGTAATGAGGCAATTACTGGCGTGCTGACGTGTTACACTGTACTCCTGTAACTACTGACGTAGCGTCAGTACTAGTAGCGTCAGTACCAGTAGCGTCAGTACCAGTAGCGTCAGTACCAGTAGCGTCAGTACCAGTAGTGTCAGTACCAGTAGCGTCAGTACCAGTAGTGTCAGTACCAGTAGCGTCAGTACCAGTAGCGTCTGTACCGGTAGCGTCAGTACCAGTAGCGTCAGTACCAGTATCGTCTGTACCAGTAGCGTCAGTACCAGTAGCGTCTGTACCAGTAGCGTCAGTACCAGTATCGTCTGTACCAGTAGCGTAAGTACCAGTAGCGTCAGTACCAGTAGCGTCAGTACCAGTAGCGTCAGTACCAGTATCGTCTGTACCGGTAGCGTCAGTACCAGTAGCGTCAGTACCAGTAGCGTCAGTACCAGTAGTGTCAGTACCAGTATCGTCTGTACCGGTAGCGTCAGTACCAGTATCGTCTGTACCAGTAGCGTCTGTACCGGTAGCGTCAGTACCAGTATCGTCTGTACCGGTAGCGTCAGTACCAGTATCGTCTGTACCAGTAGCGTCAGTACCAGTAGCGTCTGTACCAGTAGCGTCAGTACCAGTATCGTCTGTACCAGTAGCGTCAGTACCAGTAGCGTCAGTACCAGTAGCGTCAGTATCAGTATCGTCTGTACCGGTAGCGTCAGTACCAGTAGCGTCAGTACCAGTAGCGTCAGTACCAGTAGTGTCAGTACCAGTAGTGTCAGTACCAGTAGTGTCAGTACCAGTAGCGTCAGTAAAAGTAGCGTCAGTACCAGTAGTGTCAGTACCAGTAGCGTCAGTACCAGTAGTGTCAGTACCAGTAGCGTCAGTACCAGTAGTGTCAGTACCAGTAGCGTCAGTACCAGTAGTGTCAGTACCAGTAGCGTCAGTACCAGTAGTGTCAGTACCAGTAGTGTCAGTACCAGTAGTGTCAGTACCAGTAGCGTCAGTACCAGTAGTGTCAGTACCAGTAGTGTCAGTACCAGTAGTGTCAGTACCAGTAGTGTCAGTACCAGTAATGTCAGTACCAGTAGTGTCAGTACCAGTAGTGTCAGTACCAGTAGCGTCAGTACCAGTAGTGTCAGTACCAGTAGCGTCAGTACCAGTAGCGTCAGTACCAGTAGTGTCAGTACCAGTAGCGTCAGTACCAGTAGCGTCAGTACCAGTAGCGTCAGTACAAGTAGTGTCAGTACCAGTAGTGTCAGTACCAGTAGTGTCAGTACCAGTAGCGTCAGTACCAGTAGTCAGTACCAGTAGCGTCAGTACCAGTAGCGTCAGTACCAGTAGTGTCAGTACCAGTAGCGTCAGTACCAGTAGTGTCAGTACCAGTAGTGTCAGTACCAGTATTGTCAGTACCAGTAATGTCAGTACCAGTAGTGTCAGTACCAGTAGCGTCATACCAGTAGGTCGTACAGTAGTCAATACCAGTAGCGTCAGTACCAGTAGTGTCAGTACCAGTAGCGTCAGTACCAGTAGTGTCAGTACCAGTAGCGTCAGTACCAGTAGTGTCAGTACCAGTAGTGTCAGTACCAGTAGTGTCAGTACCAGTAGCGTCAGTACCAGTAGTGTCAGTACCAGTAGCGTCAGTACCAGTAGCGTCAGTACCAGTAGTGTCAGTACCAGTAGCGTCAGTACCAGTAGTGTCAGTACCAGTAGTGTCAGTACCAGTATTGTCAGTACCAGTAATGTCAGTACCAGTAGTGTCAGTACCAGTAGCGTCAGTACCAGTAGCGTCAGTACCAGTAGTGTCAATACCAGTAGCGTCAGTACCAGTAGTGTCAGTACCAGTAGTGTCAGTACCAGTAGTGTCAGTACCAGTAGTGTCAGTACCAGTAGTGTCAGTACCAGTAGTGTCAGTACCAGTAATGTCAGTACCAGTAGTGTCAGTACCAGTAGTGTCAGTACCAGTAGTGTCAGTACCAGTAGTGTCAGTACCAGTAATGTCAGTACCAGTAGTGCCAGTACCAGTAATGTCAGTACCAGTAGTGTCAGTACCAGTAGCGTCAGTACCAGTAGTGTCAGTACCAGTAGCGTCAGTACCAGTAGTGTCAGTACCAGTAGTGTCAGTACCAGTAGTGTCAGTACCAGTAGTGTCAGTACCAGTAGTGTCAGTACCAGTAGTGTCAGTACCAGTAGTGTCAGTACCAGTAGCGTCAGTACCAGTAGTGTCAGTACCAGTAGTGTCAGTACCAGTAGTGTCAGTACCAGTAGTGTCAGTACCAGTAGTGTCAGTACCAGTAGTGTCAGTACCAGTAGTGTCAGTACCAGTAGTGTCAGTACCAGTAGCGTCAGTACCAGTAGCGTCAATACCAGTAGTGTCAGTACCAGTAGTGTCAGTACCAGTAGTGTCAGTACCAGTAGCGTCAGTACCAGTAACGTCAGTACCAGTAGCGTCAGTACCAGTAGTGTCAGTACCAGTAGCGTCAGTACCAGTAGTGTCAGTAAAAATAATGTCAGTACCAGTAGTGTCAGTACCAGTAGCGTCAGTACCAGTAGTGTCAGTACCAGTAGTGTCAGTACCAGTAGTGTCAGTACCAGTAGTGTTAGTACCAGTAGCGTCAGTACCAGTAGTGTCAGTACCAGTAGTGTCAGTAAAAATAATGTCAGTACCAGTAGCGTCAGCACCAGTAGCGTCAGTACCAGTAGCGTCAGTACCAGTAGTGTCAGTACCAGTAGTGTCAGTACCAGTAGCGTCAGCACCAGTAGCGTCAGCACCAGTAGCGTCAGCACCAGTAGCGTCAGTACCAGCGGTGAAACAAGGCCTCCCTGACTATCTATCTCAACTATCCAACAGCTAGATAGACAGAACGATCTGGACAAGGCAGGAGAATTATCCAATTTGCGCCTAAAATCCTCTGGGGGGGTTCGAACCACCGCCCCCTCCTGACACAGCCTCGCCAACCCGCTAATGGATTATCTTACCACGGATAAGTGGATTAACCGGGGGAGGAGGAGCCGGGATATTCCGTTATCCTCGATTATCCTTGATCCGTGGATTTGACCAGATCATCCCAGTTGGTGACGAAGGTAGATTATCCAGGTGGTAGATTGTCCTGGCAGTAGATTATTCTGGCGGTAGATTATCCTGGCAGTAGATTGTCCTGGCAGTAGATTATTCTGGCGGTAGATTATCCTGGCAGTAGATTACCTGGCAATAGATTATCCTAGCGGTAGATTATCCTGGTAGTAGATTATCCTGGCAGTAGATTATCCTGGTAGTAGATTATCCTGGTAGTAGATTATCCTGGCAGTAGATTATCCTGGTAGTAGATTATCCTGGCTGTAGATTATCCTGGTAGTAGATTATCCTGGCAGTAGATTATCCTGGTAGTAGATTATCCTGGCTGTAGATTATCCTGGTAGTAGATTATCCTGGCAGTAGATTATCCTGGTGGTAGATTATCCTGGAGGTATATTATCCTGTTGTGTGTGTGTGGGCCTTGATGCAGGTGAAGGGCTCTTGATCCGAGGAATTGGAGCTAATCTCCTCCTTTTCCTTTGATCAAAGCAAATTAAATCCAATTCTCCAGGCGCTGCACGATCCCTACGGGTTTAGCGCTTCCCTATTAATATAATATAATAACAATAATAATAAATATGATTATTATAATTATTATAATAATTATTATTATAATTATATATATTTCTGGAGTAGTAAAGAGAGGAAAATAAAGATAATTGAGATAAATAAAGTAGATAGTTAAAGATACCAAAAAGAAGTGAGAGTAGATATAAAGATAGTACAGAAAGATAATTAGGTTAAGGAGAGGAAGAGAGAGACAGGAGAAGATACGATAGGGATCGTAAATTTGCACACACGTATACGTACACACACACACACACACCGTGTAAATAATGGTAAACCGTGTAAATTTGATTATAAGAAATTTACAAGGTGGGAGAGAGAGCAGCTGGTGTGAGTGTTTATATGTGGCCCTATCCTCTCTCTCTCTCTCTCTCTCTCTCTATCTCACTCTGATTCTTTTACTCTAATTCTCTATCTCTCTCGATATATATATATATATATATATATATATATATATATATATATATATATAGAAACAGTGAGTGTTGTAACACACGATATCACGATTATATATATATATATATATATATATATATATATATATATATATATATCTTGATATCGTGTGTTACAACACTCACTGTTTATATATATATATATATATATATATATATATATATATATATATATATATATATATATACTGTATAAACACATCACCAATCCAACGTTAACCTGATTGCGCTTGATGGCAGTCAGATACTAATAAAGTATTCCAATACCTTCTAGTCCCTGATTTCCTGTGGCTCTGGGACGCTAATTGCCCTCGCCAGTCCTGCCTAATCATTCCCAATCCTGATTCACTTCAATCATTTCAGTCACTTCTGTCATGCAATAACATTGTACTAAATCGTATTCGCGTCAGGTCTCTTGTGAAGGTCATTTAGTGTTTTTTTTCGTTAATGGGATTGGTAAAAGATCACTGGAAACTGACTAATAGGCACTGTGATTGGTAAAAGCTCACTGGAAACTGACTAATAGGCACTGTGATTGGTAAAAGCTCACTGGAAACTGACTAATAGGCACTGTGATTGGTAAAAGATCACTGGAAACTGACTAATAGGCACTGTGATTGGTAAAAGCTCACTGGAAACTGACTAATAGGCACTGTGATTGGTAAAAGCTCACTGGAAACTGACTAATAGGCACTGTGATTGGTAAAAGATCACTGGAAACTGACTAATAGGCACTGTGATTGGTAAAAGATCACTGGAAACTGACTAATAGGCACTGTGAGGACCCCGTCATGCACTGTCCTAGTTTACATGTTTTTCAGTGGTATTTGCAAGAGATTGCACTGTACGGAGAAGCCTTATAAAAGAGATGATTGTATTTGCGGCACCAACAACATGTGAGTGACAATCATCCTCAGGGACCTTTGGTGACTGGTGTGCCGATCAGAGACGTAAGATCGAGCCTGCACCACTCTTCAGGTAAGGCGTGAAGTGTGAGCTGGTATCCAGCTCCTCCGGGGTAGTGACGCGTGCTCAAAAGGGCGCCAAACCCGCATGGTTCATGATACAAAGGTTGGTTCAGTGCGAGGGAGGGGGTGGAGACTCGAACCTCCGTCCAGCAATGATAGAACTGTGTTTATATAAGTGGGACTTGCAATAAGTTAATATGGTTGGGTAAATAATTTTATTTAGTGGGTTTAGGGTTGAGAAGGACATGCCTAGTATGGGCCAGCAGGCCTGCTACAGTGTTCCTCTAAATCCGCATGGATCGAGTCGCAATTCCCCAAACGAGACTTAGATTAAAAAAAAAAGTTATGCAGCATTAAAAAAAAAAACAGGTCATATATAATCCAGAGAAAGACAAGGAAATACTAATTAAAAAAAAAATATATGAAATTCGCCTCCCACTGGCGTTTTGAATTGGTGGGACTGGAAGACGCGGATTATTCCAGGTAGAAGAATGGGGGCGTAAAAGAAGGCAGGGGGAGATAACTGGAACGGGAGCTGGAATGGGCAAAGATTCCAGGAAGTATAAGCATAATCGTCAGAAACATTGGGCCAGACACCCAGACCTGAAACACGCGTCCCGGGGGGGGGGGGGGAGATCCCGCTGGAATTTAAGAAATGATTCCAGAGGCAGGTAATGGTACTATTCCAGATTCCCGCCAGGGGGGAAAAAAAGGTGGGAATTGTGACGTAACGAGTTGCCTGGAAGGGTTCCAGACTGTCACTGCATTCTTGTCTCTCTGGGGAGATAATTTATCTCACCTTCATTATCTCTCCCTCTCACCTTCATTACCTTCATTATCTCTCTCTCTCACACTTTCATTACCTTTCTCTATCTCACTTTCATTACCTCTCTCTCTCCTCCTCCTTTCCTCCCTCCCTCCCGTTCCCTCTCCCCTCTCTTCCAGCCTGAGGATGGGGGGTGGGGGGTGGGGAGTTATCTTCACGTCCCATATTTGTCAATAATTCGCCTTACACAAATTCCCTCAAATCTGGACTTAGCGTTGTTGAATATATTAGAGTGCCCCCTGCACCTCCACACCCCTTCATCCCGTTTTCTTTGTCTTACGTTTTCTTTGTATTACTTCGTTTTCTTTGTCTTTCGTTTTCTTTGAATGGTGTGGAATGGAGTAGAATGATGGGGGTGAAATGTGGGGAATGATGGGGTGGAATGATGGGGGAATGATGGGGGATGATGGGGTGGAATGTGGGGAATGATGGGGTGGAATGTGGGGAATGATGGGGTGGAATGTGGGGAATGATGGGGTGGAATGTGGGGAATGATGGGGTGGAATGTGGGGAATGATGGGGTGGAATGTGGGGAATGATGGGGTGGAATGATGTAGGGAATGATGGGGGAATGATGGGGTGGAATGTAGGGAATGATAGGGAATGATGGGGTGGAATGATGATGTGGAATAATGGGCTGGAATGATGGGTTTAGAAAGTATGGGTTGGAGTAGTGAGGTTAGGAATAATGCACTGGAATAGTGCAACTGGAATAGTACAACTGTAATAGTGCAACTGGAATTGTGCAACTAGAATAGTGCAATTAGAATAGTGCAACTGGAATTGTGCAACTGGAATAGTGCAACTGGAATTGTGCCACTGGAATAGTGCAACTGGAATGGCAGACCTGGAGTTGCGAGTGTGGAATAAGCTGTGCCACAGAGATTTTTGCATATATATTAAGCTGGTAGGAGGAGGGTGTGAGAGAGAGAGAGAGAGAGAGAGAGAGAGAGAGAGAGAGAGAGAGAGAGATAGAGAGTTGTGGTTGCAGTATCAATAGCTAGTTTAACAAGGCTTCTCGTTTAATTGTATGTTGGTAATAGCAGCCAGGTTCTGCTTCCCGTTTTCTGTGTGTAGTTTGGCACATGTCGGCCACTAACTCAACTATTTTCTCTGATCATGTCATTCCAGCCTATGCAAATCCAACCCCCTTTTTTTCCCTCTATAAGCAGGCATATAATATATATATATATATATATATATATATATATATATATATATATATATATATATATATATATATATATATATAAAGTGTAGTAGATAGGCTTTAAACCCCTAATAAACAACGAGCGAAGCCAATGATTCTAAGGAATGAGAGAATTTAACAAAGGCGAGATAAACAAAATATATATTGTAATTAGAGGGGAGGGAAGAATGAGAGAGAGAGAGAGAGAGAGAGAGAGAGAGAGAGAGAGAGAGAGAGAGAGAGAGAGAGAGAGAGAGAGAGAGAGAGAAGGGGAAAGAGAAGAAAGAAAGAAGGGGAGAATAGGAATCAGGTAAGATGTACAATGAGAATGGAATGGTGTAACGAGGGAGGGAAACCTAAGGTGAGGTAGGGAGAGAGAATGTTTAAAGGAAGAAGAAGAAGAGGGGGAAGGTGGGGGAAGGTGAGGGGGGGGTGAGGACAGAGAAAGGTACTGAACATAGACACACGCGTTTATATTGAGAAGTTAGGTTAAGTTAGGGTGGGTTAGGTTACGTTGGGTTAGGCTGGGATGGGTTGGATTGGGTTAGGTTTGGTTGGGTTGGATTGGGTTAAGTTGGGTTGGGTTAGGCTAGAATGGGTTAGGTTGGGTTGGGTTAGGGTGGTGGTGCTACAACGTCACTGGTGGTGCTACAACGTCACTGGTGGTGCTACAACGTCACTGGTGGTGCCAGACAACTGCCATTTCTAGACAGAAAGAATATTCAAACATTAAGGGGGTTTAAGGAGGCGGAAGGAAGGAAGGAGGGTATAAGGGGTTAAAGGGAGAGGACTTAGGGAGAACGTCACCCTTAAATGTATTTAATTCAACTCTGAGTGCGAGTGCTAAGGGTAAGTTCACTTTTATGAAGAGTCTATCGTAAAAAAACACATAAAGTCTGGTTGTATTGGAATTGAGGGAATAAATTCCACGAGACAGGGGTAGAGAGAGAGAGAGAGAGAGAGAGAGAGAGAGAGAGAGAGAGAGAGAGAGAGAGAGAGAGAGAGAGAGAGAGAGAGAGGAGTGTTTGTGCTTACGTGAGTCAAGACTCAAGTTCTAGCCCCCCCTCCTTATCATATCCACTCTTAAAATTGTGTATATTGATTTTTGCCTCCACCGCTGTCTCATCCAAGTCATTCCACTTTTCAACCAGCCTGAGGCTAAAGAAATAGTTCCTGACGTCTCTGTGGTCCATCTGTGCCTTCAGCTTTCACCTGTGTCCCCTTGATCCCGGTCCTCTTAATTCAGACACACTGTTTGGTAAACACAAGAGGGAGAGTTAAAGTCTATCGACCACACGAGGGTCATGGGGAGGTAGTAAGTGCTACTACCACTGGTAGAAGTAAGTGCTACTACCACTGGTAGATGTAAGTGCTACTACCACTGGTAGAAGTGCTACTACCACTGGTAGAAGTATGTGCTACTACCACTGGTAGAAGTAAGTGCTACTACCACTGGTAGAAGTGCTACTACCACTGGTAGAAGTATGTGCTACTACCACTGGTAGAAGTGCTACTACCACTGGTAGAAGTAAGTGCTACTACCACTGGTAGAAGTGCTACTACCACTGGTAGAAGTAAGTGCTACTACCACTGGTAGAAGTGCTACTACCACTGGTAGAAGTATGTGCTACTACCACTGGTAGAAGTATGTGCTACTACCACTGGTAGAAGTATGTGCTACTACCACTGGTAGAAGTAAGTGCTACT
>WNWK01000109.1:287500-290000 GCA_009830355.1 Cherax destructor | reverse complement strand
CCTCCCCACCACCACCACTTACCCACCACCACCTCACCACCACCTCCACCTCCCCATCACCACCTCCCCACCACCACCACCTCCCACCACCACCACCTCCCACCACCACCACTTCCCCACCACCACCTCCCCACCACCACCAGCAGCACCTCCCCACCACCACCAGCAGCACCTCCCCACCACCACCAGCAGCACCTCCCCACCAGCAGCACCTCTCCACCACCACCAGCAGCACCTCCCCACCACCACCACTTCCCCACCACCACCACTACCTCCCCACCACCACCACTTCCCACCACCACCTCCTCACCACCACCAGCAGCACCTCCCCACCAGCAGCACCTCCCCACCACCACCAGCAGCACCTCCCCACCACCACCACCATTTCCCCACCACCACCTTCCCCACCACCACCACTCCCACCACCACCACCACCACCCTCCCCACCACCACCACCACCACTTCCCCACCACCACCACCACCACTTCCCCACCACCACCACCACCTCCCCACCACCACCACCTCCCCACCACCACCACTTCCCCACCAGCAGCACAATCAGCAGCAGGCTCGGGGCTGAGACAAAGTGGGGAAGGCTTGTTACAGTATAATTGGTGGTTGGTCATTAGTCCTCTCTTGCCTTAATTACCTTTTTGCTTACACCTCCAGGATAGAGGGGCGTAACTCCACGGTCCATAATGGCCTGTTGGAGAGACGGAGGGAGAGAGAGACGGAGGGAGAGAGAGACGGAGGGAGAGAGACGGAGGGAGAGAGAGACGGAGGGAGAGACGGAAGGAGAGAGGGAGGGAAAGGAGACAGAGGGAGAGAGCAATAAACAGTCATTCATCCATCTACACATCTATTAATAAACTCTCTCTCTTTCTTTTTTTTTTTCTCTCTCTTTTCAGTATATATATATATATATATATATATATATATATATATATATATATATATATATATATATATATTTTTTTTTGTTGTTGTAACGAGGCTGAGTGGGCAATAACTAGGTGGTTAATAAATGTCCAGGAACAAGGCTTTTTAAGTGGTGGTTAAACGCTAATTTTGGTGTACTCACCTAGTTGTGGTTGCAGGGGTCGATTCACAGCTCCTGGCCCCGTGTGTGTGTGTGTACACAATGGACGAGTGTCTATTTTTAATTCGATTCTTAGTCTTGACACAGCCACTGTCAGCAGCAGACACTGCCACTGACAGCAACAGACACACTGTCAGCAGCAGACAGTCACTGTCAGCAGCAGACACTGCCACTGGTAGCAGCACAGTCACTGTCAGCAGCAGACACGGCTACTGTCAGCAGCAGACACAGTCACTGTCAGCAGCAGATTGAGTCACTGTCAGCAGCAGACACAGTCACTGTCAGCAGCAGGCACAGTCACTGTCAGCAGCAGACACAGTCACTGTCAGCAGCAGACACATTCACTGTCAACAGCAGACACTGCCACTGACAGCAGCAGTCACTGTCAGCAGCAGACACAGTGACTGTCAGCAGCAGACACAGTCACTGTCAGCAGCAGACACAGCCACTGTCAGCAACAGACACAGACACTCTCAGCAGCAGACATAGATACTCTCAGCAGCACAGTCACTGTAAGCAGCAGGCACATTCACTGTCAGCAGCAGACACATTCCCTGTCAACAGCAGACACTGCCACTGACAGCAGCAGACACTGCCACTGTCAGCAGCAGACAGTCACTGTCAGCAGCAGACACAGTCACTGTCAGCAGCAGACACAGTCACTGTCAGCAACAGACACAGACACTCTCAGCAGCAGACACAGGCACTCTCAGCAGCAGACACAGTCACTGTCAGCAGCAGATTGAGTCACTGTCAGCAGCAGACACAGTCACTGTCAGCAGCAGGCACAGTCACTGTCAGCAGCAGGCACAGTCACTGTCAGCAGCAGACACATTCACTGTCAACAGCAGACACTGCCACTGACAGCAGCAGTCACTGTCAGCAGCAGACACAGTGACTGTCAGCAGCAGACACAGTCACTGTCAGCAGCAGACACAGCCACTGTCAGCAACAGACACTCTCAGCAGCAGACACAGATACTCTCAGCAGCACAGTCACTGTCAGCAGCAGACACAGTCACTGTCAGCAGCAGACACATTCACTGTCAACAGCAGACACTGCCACTGACAGCAGCAGTCACTGTCAGCAGCAGACACAGTCACTGTCAGCAGCAGACACAGTCACTGTCAGCAACAGACATAGACACTCTCAGCAGCAGACACAGGCACTCTCAGCAGCAGACACAGTCACTGTCAGCAGCAGACACAAAAGCTCCCAGCTTGCACAGACTCAAAACTCAATTCTAGTTATTTGCAATTTTGAGAAACGTTCAATTGTATAAAACAACTGGGAGTTTACAATAACGAAAGTACCCAAGCACAGCAAGCACAGAAAGTAGAGACAAGCACAGACAAGCACGACCTAGACACACCCTGGCCAGAGGCTGTAGTACCTATTCAT
>WNWK01000109.1:235000-280000 GCA_009830355.1 Cherax destructor | reverse complement strand
ATACCTATCATTTCCTCTCATCATACCTATCATTTCCTCTCATCATACCTATCATTTCCTCTCATCATACCTATCATTTCCTCTCATCATACCTATCATTTCCTCTCATCATACCTATCATTTCCTCTCATCATATCTATCATTTCCACTCATCATACCTATCATTTCCTCTCATCATACCTATCATTTCCACTCATCATACCTATCATTTCCCTCATCATACCTATCATTTCCTCTCATCATACCTATCATTTCCTCTCATCATACCTATCATTTCCACTCATCATACCTATCATTTCCTCTCATCATACCTATCATTTCCTCTCATCATACCTATCATTTCCTCTCATCATACCTATCATTTCCACTCATCATACCTATCATTTCCACTCATCATACCTATCATTTCCTCTCATCATACCTATCATTTCCTCTCATCATACCTATCATTTCCTCTCATCATACCTATCATTTCCTCTCATCATACCTATCATTTCCTCTCATCATACCTATCATTTCCACTCATCATACCTATCATTTCCTCTCATCATACCTATCATTTCCACTCATCATACCTATCATTTCCACTCATCATACCTATCATTTCCTCTCATCATACCTATCATTTCCTCTCATCATACCTATCATTTCCACTCATCATACCTATCATTTCCTCTCATCATACCTATCATTTCCTCTCATCATACCTATCATTTCTCTCATCATACCTATCATTTCCACTCATCATACCTATCATTTCCTCTCATCATACCTATCATTTCCACTCATCATACCTATCATTTCCTCTCATCATACCTATCATTTCCTCTCATCATACCTATCATTTCCACTCATCATACCTATCATTTCCACTCATCATACCTATCATTTCCACTCATCATACCTATCATTTCCTCTCATCATACCTATAATTTCCTCTCATCATACCTATCATTTCCACTCATCATACCTATCATTTCCACTCATCATACCTATCATTTCCACTCATCATACCTATCATTTCCACTCATTATACGAGTCATTTCCTCTCATCATACCTATCATTTCCTCTCATCATACCTATCATTTCCTCTCATCATACCTATCATTTCCACTCATCATACCTATCATTTCCACTCATCATACCTATCATTCCTCATCAACCTATCATTACTCATATACGAGTCATTTCCTCTCATCATACCTATCATTTCCACTCATTATACGAGTCATTTCCACTCATCATACCTATCATTTCCACTCATCATACCTATCATTTCCACTCATTATACGAGTCATTTCCAATCATCATACCTATCATTTCCACTCATCATACCTATCATTTCCACTCATTATACCTATCATTTCCACTCATTATACGAGTCATTTCCTCTCATCATACCTATCATTTCCTCTCATTATACGAGTCATTTCCTCTCATCATACCTATCATTTCCTCTCATTATACGAGTCATTTCCTCTCATCATGCGTGTTTACTCCCCTACTTGTCTTCAGTGAGGTGTTGGGGAGACCAGTTCCCCAGCAGTGAATAACAAGACATACCTCACCAATTAACTCCCCCACCTATTATCTCCCCACTGCAACCCCTCTCCTCCCCCATCACCTCCATTTCCATCACCCCCATCCCCCATTTCCGCGAAAGGCAATAGGTGTCAGCAGTTTTCGGCTAACCTGTTCGTGATTGCTGCTCCCAGCGGAATTTCAATGATGCAATCTGGAGCGGAGGTTGATCTGGCAGGGGTCACTGAGACCTGCTTGATGTATCAACTCCAAGCATCCTCTTCCATCCCCTCTCTTCTTCTTCCATTTCTCCACCTCGTCCTTATCGTTTTCACTCTGGTAATCGTATATTTTAAGCCGTAATAAAAATGTATCACTGGTCAACAATCATTTTTTTTGGTCAATGACATTACAGTGATTTTAGGGTAAGTTTGTGGTGCTTGTCTGGCTCTAGTTTATGATCAATTTGATCTCCCATTGAGAAATATATTGATCAGTCGGGACTAACTAATTTTTTAGACAATACAAGAGTCAAATCATATAATAAATATTAGCATTTGATTCTATATAATAACAGATTAAGATAATAAGATAATTCAGAGATCACTAATTACAGTTTATGTTATCTTCTATGTTGGTCATCAGCAAAGTTGCAAGAGTTGCATATTGCTCACCATTGTGCAATAACACACATTTCAAGCTTCTAATGGAGTTGTTTATAAACAACCACCAATCACCTGGTCGTTATTCAAGTACCATTGGAAGAAGAAGTCCAGGAATGTTATTGCTGATATATAAATCCAGGAATGTTATTGCTGATATATAAGTCCAGGAATGTTATTGCTGATATATAAGTCCAGGAATGTTATTGCTGATATATAAGTCCAGGAATGTTATTGCAGATATTTAAGTCCATGGATGTTATTGCTGATATATAAGTCCAGGAATGTTATTGCTGATATATAAGTCCAGGAATGTTATTGCTGATATATAAGTCCAGGAATGTTATTGCTGATATATAAGTCCATGGATGTTATTGCAGATATATAAGTCCAGGAATGTTATTGCAGATATTTAAGTCCAGGGATGTTATTGCTGATATATAAGTCCATGGATGTTATTGCAGATATATAAGTCCAGGAATGTTATTGCTGATATATAAGTCCATGGATGTTATTGCAGATATTTAAGTCCAGGGATGTTATTGCTGATATATAAGTCCATGGATGTTATTGCAGATATTTAAGTCCAGGGATGTTATTGCTGATATATAAGTCCAGAAATGTTATTGCTGATATATAAGTCCAGGAATGTTATTGCAGATATTTAAGTCCAGGGATGTCATTGCAGATATATAAGTCCAGGGATGTTATTGCAGATATTTAAGTCCAGGGACGTTATAGCAGTATACAAGTTATTGCAATATTTAAGTCCAGGAATGTTATTGCAGGAGATCAACCTCTCTTGTCCAATAAGCTGTTATTTTAACTTCTTGTTATAGACAGTTCTCTTCTTTAAGTCTAGATTCTAAAAGTTGAGATGTTTGCTCTGACAGACTGAGGTCAAGTATCAGATCACTGAGTTCTTCTTGGTAGAACTGATGCTATCACCTGTGTTACACTGCCACTGCTATCACCTGTGTTACACTGCCACTGCTATCACCTGTGTTACACTGCCACTGCTATCACCTGAGTTACACTGCCACTGCTATCACCTGTGTTACACTGCCACTGCTATCACCTGTGTTACACTGCCACTGCTATCACCTGTGTTACACTGCCACTGCTATCACCTGTGTTACACTGCCACTGCTATCACCTATGTTACATCCTAAACACTGAGTTTCTTCAACATCTGACAATAATAATAATAATAATAATAATAATAATAATAATAATAATAATATTAATAACAATATCTTTATTTCTACAAGTACATGTACAAGGTATACAGACCATAGTTGACATCAATGACATACTACTATATAGAAAGCCGCTTGTTATGCTGAGCATTTCCCCGCAAATTAGGTCAGTTTTGTCCCAGGATGCGACCCACACCAGTCCACTAACACCCAGGTACCCATTTTACTGATGGGGAACATAGACAACCGGTGCAAGGAAACACGCCCAATGTGTCTACCCTCGTCGAGAATCAAACCCAGACCCTCGCCGTGTGAAGCGAGAGCTTTAGCCACCAGGCCACGGGCCAACGTTAAAGGGCGCTAAGCAGTATCCCCTAAGCGCCTGATATTTAAGGATTGTTGGTCCAGTGGATAGAGTGATGCGTACTTTGTTCAGTTCTCACAGGGATGGGCATGGGAACGCAGGATCGAGTCCTGGTCAGCCGCAGTTCTGTTAATAATTCAAAATCACTTGTTTCGTGATTTATTAATATATATATATATATATATATATATATATATATATATATATATATATATATATATATATATATGAAATGTTTTTGTTGGTCAGGTCTTAAGGGGATGGAGGTCAGTTGGGACTGGAGATAACTAGTCAGTCATCCAGATAGATGGTGGGCTTACTCTGTCTCTCCTTGTTTCTCTTCCTTGGCCACGTTCTTTCCCTCATCTCCCCCCCTCTCCCATCCCTCCCACCTTCCCTAAGATGTATCAAATTTCCTTGCAGGTCAATTCTTAAAATTGTTTCCCCTTGTTCGTTCCACCTTCTCTAACCCATTGACCTATTTTACGGTGTCATCAGCTCTTCTTTTCTCCCTCCCTTCCATCTCCCTTTCACCCCCTTCTTCCTCATTCAGTCCCTTTTCTTTAGATATAAAATTATCCCTAGATACTTCAAATATTCCCCAGATACTTCAAATATTCCCCAGATACTTCAAATATTCCCCAGATACTTCAAATATTTCCCAGATACTTCAATTATTCCCCAGATACTTCAAATATTCCCCAGATACTTCAAGTATTCCCCAGATACTTCAAATATTCCCCAGATACTTCAAATATTCCCCAGATACTTCAAATATTCCCCAGATACTTCAATTATTCCCCAGAAACAACAAAAATCCCCAGATTCAAGAAAAATGTCTTCAGACACATCAAATATTCCCCCAGATACAAAAGTGTCCGAATACAGTAAAAGTTCACAAAAAAAGGTCACTAAACGTAGAAACCCAAGGCGACCTTCCAGTTGATGTGACCTTTGTAAATTATCAATTACAAACTCACATGTAGTCTCTGTTATAAGTCGATCAAATACCACGACTAGAAGGTTAGTTCAAGTTTGTCTTTAAGAAAGTCAAGGAGGGTCACCAGTACCCGGTACCCGGTACACGTTATCCGGCACCCGGTTCCATTCTTGAGTTCTATGTGGGATAGAAGAAGAATGGAACACTGCAGGTCCTTTAAGTCACACAAGGTTTTAAACTATCACACTACTTTGAAGACTGTCACATGCAGCATTCTCCACCTGACCCAGCATTCTCCACCTGACCCAGCATTCTCCACCTGACCCAGCCTTCTCCACCTGACTAAATCTTATAAATACTCATGTTACTCTTATTCCAGGTAGATCTGTCTGTCACTTGATAAAGCCCACTGTGTGGGCGAAACGTTGTCAATAAAGGATCACATTATACTGCTTATGTGTTTATTTTTCCATTGTGTCGGTATTTTATACCATTTATTTCCAGGGAGAGAGGTAGAAAGGTAAGAATGGGGAGGGGGTGGGGAAGTGCTGTGAGGGATTGAGTATGTCGGAAGGTAATGTTGGTTGAGGTAGACTGACAATAAAGTAGTTAGACTGTTGGGTTTAGTCCTGACTCTTTCTCTTCTACTTCAGCTCTTCCTCTCACCGGCTATTCTTCTTCTGTCCCCACTTTCCCCTCGCCCCTTGTGGGTCCTTACCTGAGAGTCTGAACTAACTAACTTGAGGTAGAGAGAGGTAGAGAGAGGGAGAGAGATAGAGAGAGAGAGAGAGAGTTGTAAGAAACTAAGTGTAGATGGTGTCAGTCTCAGAGTCCTGTCATCATCAATATCTCACAACAACCTTCGTAAAACTCCCTGTGTAAGCACCCGTCAGGGAGACTATAAGACAGGGAGGCGAGAGGGGGAGGAGGAGGAGGAGGGAGATTTTTTGGAGGGGAAAGGGAGAGAGTTTTTTAAGAGGGAAGGGAGATATGTTTTTAGGAAGGAAGAACAAGGGAGATTTTAGGGGAAAGAGGAAAGGGAGATTTTTGGACATGGGTAGCGGAAGGGAGATTTTGGGGGGGGGGAAGGGTGAGTTAAGGAGGTACTACTCTCCTTAAAATAGAAAGAGTAGTTCCTCCTGGACTAGTTACTATCTTCGTAGCTGCACATGTTAATTTGTAACAGCAACTACTATGTCGACTATTTCCCCGGGGCTCCGTGTGTCATTTTATTGCAGATTGGGGCGTAATCTAGGGAAATTTTTCTAGGAAATTTCCCCGAAAACACCGGAAGATATTGATGGTGTGTAGTATTGTGTAGCACCCAGTGTGTGTGTGTGTGTGTGTGTGTGTGGTGTGAGGGTGTGTGTGTGTGTGGTGTGGGTGTGTGTGTGTGTGGTGTGAGGTGTGTGTGTGTGTGTGTGTGTGTGTGTGTGTGTGTGTGTGTGTGTGTGTGTGTGTGTGTGTGTGTGTGTGTGTGTGTGTTGTGTGTGTGTGTGGTGAGGTGTGTGTGTTGTGTGTGTGTGTGGTGAGGGTGTGTGTGTGTATATGTGTGTGTGTGTGTGTGTGTGTACTCACCTAATTGTGGTTGTAGGGGTCAAGTCATAGCTCCTGGCCCAGCCTCTGCACTAGTTGCTACAAAGTCCCCTCTCTCTCTCCCGGCTACAAGATCAGAGAGAGAGAGAGAGAGAGAGAGAGAGAGAGAGAGAGAGAGAGAGAGAGAGAGAGAGAGAGAGAGTTTAATGCTCTCTAAATATACATAATTTTAGTGATAACAACAATGAAAATTACTCAAACTAAACTAACATACAACATTACTGACCTTCCATACAACATTAATGACCTTCCATGCAACATTACTGACCTTCCATACAACATTACTGACCTTACATACAACATTACTGACCTTCCATACAACATTACTGACCTTCCATACAACATTACTGACCTTCCATACAACATTACTGACCTTCCATACAACATTATTGACCTTCCATACATTACTAACCTTCCATACAACATTACTAACCTTCCATACAACATTACTGACCTTCCATACAACATTACTGACCTTCCATACAACATTACTAACCTTTCATACAACATTACTGACCTTCCATACAACATTACTAACCTTCCATACAACATTACTGACCTTCCATACAACATTACTGACCTTCCATACAACACTACTGACCTTCCATACAACATTACTAACCTTCCATACAACATTACTGACCTTCCATACAACATTACTAACCTTCCATACAACATTACTGACCTTCCATACAACATTACTGACCTTCCATACAACATTACTAACCTTCCATACAACATTACTGACCTTCCATACATTACTGACCTTACATACAACATTACTGACCTTCCATACAACATTACTGACCTTCCATACAACATTACTGACCTTCCATACAACATTACTGACCTTCCATACAACACTACTGACCTTCCATACAACATTACTAACCTTCCATACAACATTACTGACCTTCCATACAACATTACTAACCTTCCATACAACATTACTGACCTTCCATACAACATTACTGACCTTCCATGCAACATTACTGACCTTCCATACAACATTACTGACCTTCCATACAACACTACTGACCTTCCATACAACATTACTGACCTTCCATACAACAAGGATCGTCACCAGGCATGAAGCTTGACCTTGATATTCCCAGAAACTTTTCGGTTGATTAGTCCATCTGGGTCAGTAAAGTCACTCAGGACCAGGCCATTCAGAGAAGTGATTTCCTGAGCAAGAATACAGCCACTGACTCTGATTTCCTGCTTTGCGTATGTCTTCATTTACCAAGAACCTCTCAACAACTTTCAATCTTTGTATATATATATATATATATATATATATATATATATATATATATATATATATATATATATATATATATATAATATACACTCTCTCACTACTACCACCTCTCTACTCCTCCCTGTTATGTTTCTTGTTCTTCTAATGGTCTTGGGGGCGCCGCCCCCTCCTCCATAAGCCTGAAATATTACACATTAATTCCGGTGGTCGTAGTTTCCTATTTTTCCCTTAATTTTTCCCCCTTTTCCCCTTACCCTTTATTCCTCTCCCATCCCCTTCCTCCCTTTTTCTTTCATCCCCTTCCTGCCTTCCTTCCCTCCCTCCTTCCTTCCTTCCCTCCCTCCCTCCTTCCTTCCTTCCCTCCCTCCTTCCTTCCCTCCCTCCCTCCTTCCTTCCCTCCCGCCTTCCTTCCCTCCCTCCTTCCTTCTTCCATTCCTTACTTCCCTCCCTCCTTCCTTCATCCCTCCCTCCTTCCTTCCTCCCTCCCTCCCTCCTTCCTTCCCTCCCTCCTTCCTTCTTCCCTTCCTTCCTTCCCTCCCTCCTTCCTTCCCTCCCTCCTTCCTTCATCCCTCCTTCCCTCCCTCATATTTTGTTGTTTGCATTGCTGTTTTGTTTTGTTTGTGTTTTGTTTATTTTTTATCAAAATCTTTTTCACTCCCTTTTTTTTGCTTTTGTCCGCTGAGTGAGTTTTATTGTTTGTGTCTCTATTATCTCTAATTTATTGTTCGTATTTTGATATTTTTTTATTTTCTTCCCTGTGCTTTCTCTCTTTCTCTTTATTTGCTCTTTACTCGTCTCTCTCTTTTTCTCTCTCTCATCGTACCCCTTCCTCTCTCCCTACCTTCATTACCTCTCTCATCTCACCCCTTCCTCTCTCCCTACCTTCATTATCTCTCTCATCTCACCCCTTCCTCTCTCCCTACCTTCATTATCTCTTTTATCTCACCCTTCCTCTCTCCCTATCTTCATTATCTCTCTCTCTCTCTCTCTCTGAGTTACAGACAACAGTCCTGGGTCACACAAACTTGCTTTGCAAAAAGCGTTAGTGAAAACACGACACAGGTGGCAGGGTAAACTGCCCTGCATCACGAACACAGGCCCTCAGGGACCTGGGGAAGCCCTCATGGGCCTGGGGAAGACCTTGGGACCTGGGGAAGGCCTTGGAGACATGGGAAAGACCTCGGGAACCTGAGGAAGACCTTGGGGATCTGGGGAAGGCCTTGGGGTCTGGGGAAGACCTTGGGTACCTGAGGAAGAACTAAGGGAGCCTGAGGAAGGTTCCAAGAGCCTTATTAAATATCTCCCTCGGTCTCTCTCTCTCTCCCTCCGTCCCTCTTCCTCCTTGTATCCCTCTCTCTCTCTCTCTTCCTTCCTGTCTCTCCCTAAATCCTCCCCTCTTTTTCCACCTCACTCTCTCTTTCCTTCATTTCCTTCCCTCCCTCCCTGTATCTCTCCTTCACTCTTCCAGTCTTCCTTCTATCCAAAACAGAGACAAACCAGTGTCAGAAAAATCCCTCCCACTTGTGTCTCTTCCGTCCCAGCATACCAAGAAGGGAGAGGGAGACGAGGCCATCCTGTCTCCTGCTGTCTGCTATACATCAAGGCAGATCTGCAACCCATGATGGCTTTCAGACGTGATTTTTACCCTCTAGCTTTCTTTCCCCTGGTCTCTCTCTCTCTCTGTTCGTATTTGCGTATTTCCTACACGTTTATTTGGCTATCTATGATTGTCCATATTCCTCTTTCATTCGTGTATTCTATGCAAGTTCCTGTGGCTATCTATGATTGTTTTTATTCCTCCTTCATTCGTGTATTCTCTGCATGTTCCTGTGGCTATCTATGATTGTCCTTATTCCTCCTTCGTCCGTGTATTCTCTGCATGTTCCTGTCTTTATCCTCCTTCATTCGTCAACTTTTATCTATTTCTCAATCTTTATAAATTTTTCGAGCACTGACGTACGAACGTTCGTAGTCATTCGTAACGTTCTTGCTGTTTTAGAACGTCACACTGATTGATGTCTGCAGTGATGGGGTTGGCACTGTGATTGATGTCAGCAATGATGGGGATGGCACTGTGATTGATGTCAGCAGTGATGGGTTGGCACTGTGATTGATGTCAGCAGTGATGGGGCTGGCACTGTGATTGATGTCAGCAGTGATGGGGTTGGCACTGTGATTGATGTCAGCAGTGATGGGGTTGGCACTGTGATTGATGACAAAGGCAAAAAATAATAATATTTTTATTTTAACTTTTATTATTATTATTATTATTATTATTATTTAAATTAATAGAAATAATGATAGTAATACTAATATTACTACTACTACTACTACTACTACTACTAATAATAATAATAATGATAATAATAATGGTAATAATAATGATAATAATGAAAACAACAACAGTACTATACCAAACAATGAAAATTCAACAAAAGTAAGAGGGGGAAAAGTGTTGCGTGTCCGGTCTGAATACTCTTCTCTTCGGCATTAAACATGTAAGACACTTGGCACTGAAATTGAAGTCATGTGTGACACTCTTACGTTGTTGCTTGAGTGCCAGGCACACCAGGGAGTGTCAGATGTGCTTTCCAGTCTTCCAGGTCTTGTGTACTGCTGGATCTTGCACGGGGTTTCCAGTCTTCCAGATCCTGTGCTGTTGGATCTTGCACGGGGTTTCCAGTCTTCCAGGCCCTGTGTGCTGTTGGATCTTGCACTGGGTTTCCAGTCTTCCAGGCCCTGTGTGCTCTTGAATCTTGCACGGAGTTTCCAGTCTTCCAGGCTCTGTGTACTGCTGGATCTTGCACGGGGTTTCCAGTCTTCCAGGCCCTGTGTGCTGTTGGATCTTGCACGGGGTTTCCAGTCTTCCAGGCCCTGTGTGCTGTTGGATCTTGCACTGGGTTTCCAGTCTTCCAGGCCCTGTGTGCTGTTGGATCTTGCACGGGGTTTCCAGTCTTCCAGGCCCTGTGTGCTGTTGGATCTTACACGGGGTTTCCAGTCTTCCAGGCCCTGTGTGCTGTTGGATCTTGCACGGGGTTTCCAGTCTTCCAGGTCCTGTGTGCTGTTGGAACTTTCACGGATTCTAATCTTCCAGATCTTTGCAGAAATTTTGCTGTGTTCTGTCGTTGAGGTTCACTCTAGACTTTGAATCCCTTCTGGAACACACTCTGAGCTCCCCATCTATCCCCTGGACCAAGAGGTTCACCCAAGGCTTCGAACCTCGTATGGAACACACTCTGAGCTTCCCATCGATCCAATGGACCAAGAGGTTCACCCAAGGTTTAGAACCCCGTCTGGAACACACTCTGAGCTTCTCATATATCCCTTAGACCAATAGGCTCACTGTAAACGTCGAACCCCATCCGGAGTACACTTTGGGCTCCCGACGTTCAATAATTCAGAGCCCCGGGAGTGGAGAGAGAGTGAACCCCTGGCGAGGAGGTCAGCGAAGCACAGGGACGAGCACACTAAGTGAACACAGACAGAAAGTTATGCTTCGCTGGAGACCAAAGTTATGAAAAATCTCATTTTCCTGAGTAGTGAACTTAGGAATCGTTAAATATTTTATACGATGCTCTCTGTCGTGGTTGGTCACTGGGGTGTGTATGTGTGTGTGTATACCTGGGTGTATTTTATGCATGGGAGGGGGAGGAGGGGCGTGTAAAAACATACAGCATTGGCTGGAATTGTATTATATTTTTTTTGACGTTCTTGTCTACCCTCATATTGTTGCTAATATATTAATGTGTTTATTTGCAAAGCTTGTTGCAGTATTTAATATTAATTAATATTCTCTCTCTCTCTCTCTCTCTCTCTCTCACTTTCTCATCACACCAGCAACAAACTTTACACCTCCACAGTTGCTGACTTCGAGCAAAAAAAACGGGAAACGGGAAGGAAGAAACAGGAAACAGGAAGAAACAGGAAACATTAAGGAAGAAACAGGAAACAGGAAGGAAGAAACAGGAAAGGAGAAACAGAAACAGGAAACAAGCGAATATTGATTTAGAACATTAATGATAAAGAGTAAATCGGAAATATTAATATAGGAATAAATAGAGCAATAATAATAATAATAATAATAATAATAATAACACTAATAATAATAATAATAACACTAATAACAATAATAATAATAACACTAAAATAATAATATTAATACCAAAAATAATTATTGCAATAACAATTATAATTACGTTACTTTGATCAAAGAAAAAAAAACTTTGAACTTTACAGAAACAAATAAATATTCCCTCACATTACAGTTGACTCCTTAACATGTTAAATATTTTGATGGTCTATTTCTCGTTCTTGCCTGATAGATCATTCAGTCTATCTATTTGGAATATAGATAGACTTTTATAACGTCTGGACCACGTTAACGCTTACGTATTTATGGGGATATTAATGGTTTAATATTGAGGTTTTGTGGTGTGGTTTAATGTTATGGTTTAATATTATGGTTTAATATGGTGGTTTAATATGGTGGTTTAATGTTATGGTTTAATATTATGGTTTAATATTGCATCGTTAACACAGTTAAAGTCTGGTTGTGGTGAGGTGGTTGGAGGGTGATTGTGGTAGTGGTGAGGTGGTTGGATAGTGGTTGTGGTAGTGGTGGGGTTGTTGGATGGTGGTTGTGGTAGTGGTGGGGTTGTTGGATGGTGGTTGTGGTAGTGGTGGGGTTGTTGGATGGAGGTTGTGGCAGTGGTGGGGTTGTTGGATGGTGGTTGTGGTAGTGGTGAGGTGGTTCGATGGTGGTTGTGGTAGTGGTGGGGTTGTTGGATGGTGGTTGTGGTAGTGGTGGGGTTGTTGGATGGTGATTGTGGTAGTGGTGGGGTTGTTGGATGGTGGTTGTGGTAGTGGTGGGGTTGTTGGATGGTGGTTGTGGTAGTGGTGGAGTTGTTGGATCGTGGTTGTGGTAGTTGTAGGGATGTTGGATGGTGGTTGTGGTAGTCTCCCTCTCTCCTTCCCTCTCCCTCTCTCTCCTCCCTCCCTCTCTCTCTCTATCTCTCTCCCTCCTCCCTCTCTCTCTTTCCCCCTCTCTCCCTTTCCCTCCCTCTCTCTCCCTCTCATACACACAAAGAATCTCAAGAAAATGTGAGAGGGGGAAAATATATGTAAATGGGCGCCATATTTAGCCGGGTATTTCCCTGTCTTCAGTCCTCATGGGGAAACTTCCCTGATATTTCACTTAAAACCAGAACTTCCAAATCGTAGAATTTTTTCCCTAGTTCCTGAGAGCAGGGGAAAGGCAGGGGATTTTTTGAGGTGGGGGGAGGGGGATTTTGTTATTTTTAAGTTCTCTAATGTTTGTGAGGAGTTGTGGTGGGATAATAATAATAATAATTATAATAATAATAGTAATAATAACAATAATAATAATAATTATAATTATAATTATAATAATAATAATAATAATAATAATTATAATAATAATATTAATAATAATAATAATAATAATAATAATAATAATAATAAAAGTAATTATAATAATAATACTAATACTAATAACAATAATAATAATAATAACAATAATAATAATAATAAAATTAATTATAATAATAATAATAATAATAATAATAAAAGTAATTATAATAATAATAATAATAATAATAATAATAATAAATAATAATAATAATAATTATAATAATAATAATAATCATTACCTCTTATTTCCAGATCTCGTTCGTTCAAATATATCCACATACATTTTTTTTCTAAAGACTCGTGGTGGTGGTCAGAAACTTTAGTTCGTAATTTATTTTTTTTGAGACAAAAAATAATATTTTTGTTCAATAACATTTAGTTATTTTTTTCTGTGTTTGTTATTTGTTGTCAGTTATTAAGTTCCTCCAGTGTGTGTTTGTTTGTTATCACGGAGTTGATAACTGGAATAATGGATGGTGTTAATATTAGGTTTGAAGTCTATCTACTGCACGAGGGTCTTTAAGGTTGCATTTCTTGGGTTTGAAGTCTATCTACTACACGAGGGTCTTTAAGGCTGCATGTCACCTATTCACCACCAGTCAAGACTATATATATATATATATATATAAATATATATATATATATATATATATATATATATATATATATATATATATATATATATATAAAGTTTGAGAATATTTTGATAAATAAAGTGTAGTGATAAAGAGGAAGTCAATGTACCAGAATAGGAGCAACTGAAATAAAAAAAAATATATTGAAAAAAAAGACTAGGGTGTTCATTTCTCACTCCAAAAGTAATTACGAATTCAATTCACTGTTTGTGGCTGGGGAAAAAAAGAAGAATTTTTTTTTAAATGATCTGCGTCATCCCAAAATCGACACTTGTCTTCATGCTAGGCCCATTACCCCTTGTTTTCCCCTTTACTCTGTTTTTACCCCTTGTTTCCATCCCCCTTCTTTCCCTTTATTCACTTTATCCCTTGTTCCCCCTTCACTCTTAATCAACTTCCTCTTTATTTATTTTCCTTCCTTCCTTCCTTTCTCCTATAATGACTTACTACTTACCCCCTCCCTTTTCCCCTTCCCTTCTCTCCTCTCCCCTTCCCTCCTTCAACCTCTCTCCTCCCTTTCCCTCCTTCACCTTCCCTCCTGCTCCCTTTCTGTGTACTCAACTAATTGTGGTTGCAGGGGTCGAGACTCAGCTCCTGGCCCCGCCTCTTCGCTGTCTGCTACTGGGTCTCCGCTCTCCCTGCTCCATGAGCTTTATCATACCTTGTCTTAAAACTATGTATATTTCCTGCCTCCACTATATCTTTCTCTAGACTATTCCACTTCCTGACTACTCTGTGGCTGAAGAAATGCTTCCCAACATCCCCTTGACTCATCTGAGTCTTCAGCTTCCAGTTGTGTCCCCTTGTTTCCGTGTTCCCTCCCTGGAACAACCTGTGTGTGTGTGTGTGTGTGTGTGTGTGTGTGTGTGTGTGTGTGTGTGTGTGTGTGTGTGTGTGTGTGTATGCTTAATTGCAGCTCTTGGCCCACCTCTCAGCCTCCTTAAAATCCAAAATACTATATCTTTCTCAATACGTTTCGCGGATGATTTGAGGTAGAGATGGCTGAGGTTATAAGACACGGGGATGCCTTTGTGGCAGCAAGCAGAACACAAGTTTCCAGACCATGACAACAACACCACACCTCGTCTCTCCTGCAGAGACAACACATAGTTAAATCTGGCAATCAATTCCCGTAAACTTTTGCTACCCTTACTCACTCCTTCAGGCGTCGATTTAATTAAATACATTTGACGATATTTCCAAGCCTGGATTATCCACTGGTCACTGTTTCCAAGCCTGGATTATCCACTGGGCACTGTTTCCAAGCCTGGATTATCCACTGGTCACTGTTTCCAAGCCTGGATTATCCACTGGGCACTGTTTCAAGCCTGGATTATCCACTGGGCACTGTTTCCAAGCCTGGATTATCCACTGGTCACTGTTTCCAAGCCTGGATTATCCACTGGTCACTGTTTCCAAGCCTGGATTATCCACTGGTCACTGTTTCCAAGCCTGGATTATCCACTGGGCACTGTTTCCAAGCCTGGATTATCCACTGGTCACTGTTTCCAAGCCTGGATTATCCACTGGGCACTGTTTCCAAGCCTGGATTATCCACTGGTCACTGTTTCCAAGCCTGGATTATCCACTAGGCACTGTTTCCAAGCCTGGATTATCCACTAGGCAATGTTTCCAAGCCTGGATTATCCACTGGTCACTGTTTCCAAGCCTGGATTATCAACTAGGCAATGTTTCCAAGCCTGGATTATCCACTGGTCACTGTTTCCAAGCCTGGATTATCCACTAGGCAATGTTTCCAATCCTGGATTATCCACTAGGCAATGTTTCCAAGCCTGGATTATCCACTAGGCACTGTTTCCAAGCCTGGATTATCCACTGGTCACTGTTTCCAAGCCTGGATTATCCACTAGGCAATGTTTCCAATCCTGGATTATCCACTAGGCAATGTTTCCAAGCCTGGATTATCCACTAGGCACTGTTTCCAAGCCTGGATTATCCACTGGTCACTGTTTACAAGCCTGGATTATCCACTAGGCAATGTTTCCAAGCCTGGATTATCCACTGGTCACTGTTTCCAAGCCTGGATTATCCACTAGGCAATGTTTCCAAGCCTGGATTATCCACTGGTCACTGTTTCCAAGCCTGGATTATCCACTGGTCACTGTTTCCAAGCCTGGATTATCCACTAGGCACTGTTTCCAAGCCTGGATTATCCACTAGGCAATGTTTCCAAGCCTGGATTATCCACTAGGCAGTTTCCAAGCCTGGATTATCCACTAGGCAATGTTTTCAAGCCTGGATTATCCACTAGGCAATGTTTCCAAGCCTGGATTATCCACTGGTCACTGTTTCCAAGCCTGGATTATCCACTAGGCACTGTTTCCAAGCCTGGATTATCCACTAGGCAGTTTCCAAGCCTGGATTATCCACTAGGCAATGTTTCCAAGCCTGGATTATCCACTAGGCAATGTTTCCAAGCCTGGATTATCCACTGGTCACTGTTTCCAAGCCTGGATTATCCACTGGGCACTGTTTCCAAGCCTGGATTATCCACTGGGCACTGTTTCCAATCCTGGATTATCCACTAGGCACTGTTTCCAAGCCTGGATTATCCACTGGGCACTGTTTCCAAGCCTGGATTATTCACTGGGCACTGTTTCCAAGCCTGGATTATCCACTGGGCACTGTTTCCAATCCTGGATTATCCACTAGGCACTGTTTCCATGCCTGGATTATCCACTAGGCACTGTTTCCAAGCCTGGATTATCCACTGGTCACTGTTTCCAAGCCTGGATTATCCACTAGGCAATGTTTCCAAGCCTGGATTATCCACTGATCACTGTTTCCAAGCCTGGATTATCCACTGGGCACTGTTTCCAAGCCTGGATTATCCACTGGGAACTGTTTCCAATCCTGGATTATCCACTAGGCACTGTTTCCAAACCTGGATTATCCACTAGGCACTGTTTCCAAGCCTGGATTATCCATTGGGCACTGTTTCCAAGCCTGAATTATCCACTGGTCACTGTTTTCAAGCCTGGATTATCCACTAGGCACTGTTTCCAAGCCTGGATTATCCACTGGGCACTGTTTCCAAGCCTGGATTATCCACTGGGCACTGTTTCCAAGCCTGAATTATCCACTGGTCACTGTTTTCAAGCCTGGATTATCCACTAGGCACTGTTTCCAAGCCTGGATTATCCACTGGTCACTGTTTCCAAGCCTGGATTATCCACTGGGCACTGTTTCCAAGCCTGAATTATCCACTGGGCACTGTTTTCAGGCCTGGATTATCCACTAGACAATTTTTGAGAACGTGTGTGATGCAAAATTATAATAATTTACTTTGTTTTCCCAATAAAACATCAGTTCTGTTATTCAAAATGTTCTTGGCGCTCAGTTTCACTTAGACAGTTCCTAATAAGTATCTGGGGATGTTACAGTCGGTGGGATGAATGATGGTGAACATGTTTTCCTCTTTCGTTCATTCCTGCCCTGCTGGAAAGCAGCCCTGGAGGGAAATTTTGTTTTTTTCCCGGCTATGAGTCATTTATTCCCTAGATTTAGCTGGTGTTTTTCCCCTCAAGTCTGTTGAAGGGAGTAATGAGATCAGATTCTTTGTCGTCAAAGACTCTGAACCTCTTATTGACCCTTTGAAATATTTAATCCTCCTTTCTCGGTGTTCAGTGGCTGATTCTTCCTGTGTTGTGATTGTTTCCCTCACAATATTGATCTTATCTTCCTCTGTTGTGATTGTCTCCCTCACAATATTGATCTTATCTTCCTCTGTTGTGATTGTCTCCCTCACAATCTTGATCTTATCTTCCTCTGTTGTGATTGTCTCCCTCACAATCTTGATCTTATCTTCCTCTGTTGTGATTGTCTCCCTCACAATCTTGATCTTATCTTCCTCTGTTGTGATTGTCTCCCTCACAATCTTGATCTTATCTTCCTCTGTTGTGATTGTCTCCCTCACAATCTTGATCTTACTTTATCGTTTGATTACCTCTTAGATTTTTTTTTTGGTAAGTATTTCTGTTTGTTTCTTGATTGTTTCTTCAAGATAATCTCCCCCCACCCTTTCATAACCTCCCCCACCACCTTCATAACCTCCCCACCACCTTCGCAATCTCCCCACCACCTTCATACCCTCCCCCACCACCTTCATAACCTCCCCACCATCGTCATAATCTCCCCACCACTATAAGCCTCTTATATACCACTCCCCTAAAGTCATATATTCCCTAAACTCGGCTTGATGTCAGGGAAATTCCCGCTCCATTAAATATATTCCAGGTATTCCTGATATTCCAGATATTCCAGTCGGAATTGTAAGTGAGTAATGACATTATTTTCACGATTCTATTGTTGCCATAGTCAGCGCCCGTCAATTTTGATTTTAAATGAGACTCAACTGAGTTGCTGAAGAGTTGTGGGGTGATGGGGAATGGGGGTAGGTGATGGGGAACGAGGGAAGGTGTTGGGGAATGGGGGTAGGTGATGGGGAACGAGGGAAGGTGTTGGGGAATGGGGTTAGGTGATGGGGAACGAGGGAAGGTGTTGGGGAATAGAGGTAAGTGGTGGGGAATGGGGAAAGGTGATGGGAAATGGGGGAAGGTAATAGGGAATGGGGGTAGGTAATGGGGAAAGGTGGGGAAGTTTAGTGATTTAGAACTTGCGAACCCCACCCCTTCAACTCCCTTCGAACCTCCTTCAGTACTCTTGACAACACTTTTGAATCAGCCTTTAGAGCCTTTGAATTCCCTTCAAAGGGGATCCAAAGGCTCTTGAACCCCTTCAACATCCTCTGAACCCCCTTCGACACCCTACGAACCACTTTTGAACCCTGGTGAAGGCTCCTTCCAGCTGCTGGCAGCGCCACACATGCACTGTGGCGATGCCAGCAAGGTAACGTGTGGGGTTTTGTCCATTACCTCGTAACATAAAAAGCGAAAATCCATTTATTCTCAGCTGTATCGATATATGTTAGAGCTAATCAAGGTTTCTTTTTCTTCCCTCCTTTGGTAAATATTGTGTGGAGGGCGGAGTAATTAATATCTTGAGAGAGAGAGAGAGAGCGAGAGAGAGATTTGTTTACGTGTGGGAAGTAGACAGCAGGAGACCCCCTTCTGTGGTTCCATTTTAGGTCCTTCTGTCGAGAGGAATTAACTACAGATCAACTATCTCAATTCTGAGATAGAGAGTCGATGTCTATTGCTAGAATGTGTCTATCACACTCGAGGTGGCTCGGTGTTCACTGGATTCAAGATTCAGTTGAGGATTAAACTGAGCACAGTCTCTGCCCGGTACCAAGATCAACCTGGTATGTATATCAGTGGTATATAATACTTACAAGATAGTGAACTAGATACCCATGTGATATCACGGTAGTTTTATTCTGTAGACGTTTCGCCCACCAGTGCTTTTGTCAATAGAATGCAGAAGACTGAAGAGGTAGAAGATTAGCTAATCAGTCCCTCACCCTAGCAGGTGTTCATCAAGACTTCGACACTGAACACCTGCTGCTAGGCTGAACACCTGCTGCTAGGCTGAACACCTGCTGCTAGGCTGAACACCTGCTGCTAGGCTGAACACCTGCTGCTAGGCTGAACACCTGCTGCTAGGCTGAACACCTGCTGCTAGGCTGAACACCTGCTGCTAGGCTGAACACCTGCTGCTAGGCTGAGGGACTGATTGCCTCTTCTTCGATCCAGCGTCCACAGTCGTGTTCCAGTCTTCCCTCCAAGTACCGTTCCTCTGTTCCGATCCAGCGACCACAGTCGTGTTCCAGTCTCCCCTTCAAGTACCGTTCCACTGTTCCGATCCAGCGTCCACAGTCGTGTTCCAGTCTTCCCTCCAAGTACCGTTAATCTGTTCCGATCCAGCGACCACAGTCGTGTTCCAGTCTCCCCTTCAAGTACCGTTCCACTGTTCCGATCCAGCGTCCACAGTCGTGTTCCAGTCTTCCCTCCAAGTACCGTTCCACTGTTCCGATCCAGCGACCACAGTCGTGTTCCAGTCTTCCCTCCAAGTACCGTTCCACTGTTCCGATCCAGCGACCACAGTCGTGTTCCAGTCTTCCCTCCAAGTACCGTTCCACTGTTCCGATCCAGCGACCACAGTCGTGTTCCAGTCTTCCCTCCAAGTACCGTTCCACTGTTCCGATCCATCGACCACAGTCGTGTTCCAGTCTCCCCTCCAAGTACCGTTCCACTGTTCCGATCCAGCGACCACAGTCGTGTTCCAGTCTTCCCTCCCCTCCAAGTACCGTTCCACTGTTCCGATCCAGCGTCCAGAGTCGTGTTCCAGTCTTCCCTCCCCTCCAAGTACCGTTCCACTGTTCCGATCCAGCGTCCACAGTCGTGTTCCAGTCTTCCCTTCAAGTACCGTTCCACTGTTCCGATCCAGCGACCACAGTCGTGTTCCAGTCTCCCCTCCAAGTACCGTTCCACTGTTCCGATCCAGCGACTCGCACCACAGACAATGAGAGGTTTTTCCAGGTTCTCTTGTATCAAATTCTTTCAGCATCTTCAACGTCTGAATAAGATCTCAGTCACACTTTCTTAAGCAATAACACAAGATCACACTGCTTTCTTAAGAAATAACACAAGATCACACTGCTTTCTTTTACCCCATCATGACGTTGAGCAATATATATATATATATATATATATATATATATATATATATATATATATATATATATATATATATATACACCTCTCGGTGTATACTTCCCAGTGTGTATACACTTCTGAGTATACTTTAATCCCTGAGTTAGAGAGTAAACAATTTAGCAGAGGCAGTGAACAGGTTACAATTAATCTTACTGACTCTGGTGTAGTCGATGGGCTTGAAACCCCTTTTAACTTTAAGTTTTATTTCTCTTTTCCATCCCATCTTAAGCTTGGATTCTTCTTTCTGTGAATTAAGAATCAACATATGTGTTGCAGAGTCAGTATTGTCTCTGTAGTGTTGTACTCACAACACTGTAGTGTTGTACTCACAACACTGTAGTGTTGTACTCACAACACTCCATTGTTGTACTCACAACACTGTATTGTACTCACTGTACACACTGTAGTGTTGTACTCAACATGTGTTTACAAACACTGTAGTGTTGTACTCACAACACTGATGTGTATCATGTGTGTGACTCACAACACTGTAGTGTTGTACTCACAACACTGTAGTGTTGATCACAACACTGTAGTGTTGTACTCACAACACTGTAGTGTTGTACTCACAACACTGTAGTGTTGTACTCACAACACTGTAGTGTTGTACTCACAACACTGTAGTGTTGTACTCACAACACTGTAGTGTTGTACTCACAACACTGTAGTGTTGTACTCACAACACTGTAGTGTTGTACTCACAACACTGTAGTGTTGTACTCCTAACACTGTAGTGTTGTACTCACAACACTGTGTTGTACTCAACACTGCACACTTGTTGTACTCAACACTTGTAACCACTGTGCTAACACTTGCTATAACTTGCAACACTTGCCAACACTTGCTAACACTTGCAACACTTGCCTAACACTTGCACACTTGCCAACACTTGCCAACACTTGCCAACACTCTGCCAACACTTGCCAACACTTGCAACACTTGCAACACTTGCCAACACTGCCAACACTTGCCAACACTTGCCACACTGCAACACTTGCCAACACTTGCCAACACTTGCTAACACTTGCTAACACTTGCCAACACTTGCCAACACTTGCCAACACTTGCTAACACTTGCCAACACTTGCCAACACTTGCTAACACTTGCCAACACTTGCCAACACTTGCCAACACTTGCCAACACTTGCCAACACTTGCCAACACTTGCCAACACTTGCCAACACTTGCCAACACTTGCCAACACTTGCCAACACTTGCCAACACTTGCTAACACTTGCCAACGCGCACCTTGCCAACACTTGCCAACACTTGCCAACACTTGCCAACACTTGCCAACACTTGCCAACACTTGCCAACACTTGCTAACACTTGCCAACACTTGCCAACACTTGCCAACACTTGCTAACACTTGCCAACACTTGCCAACACTTGCCAACTGCCAACACTTGCCAACACTTGCCAACACTTGCAACCTGCAACACTTGCAACACTTGCCAACACTTGCCAACACTTGCCAACACTTGCTAACACTTGCTAACACTTGCCAACACTTGCCAACACTTGCCAACACTTGCCAACACTTGCCAACACTTGCTAACACTTGCTAACACTTGCCAACACTTGCCAACACTTGCCAACACTTGCCAACACTTGCCAACACTTGCTAACCTTGCTAACCGCTAACACGCCAACACTTGCCAACACTTGCTAACACTTGCCAACACTTGCTAACGACTGCTAACACTTGCTAACCTTGCTAACCGCCAACACTTGCCAACACTTGCCAACACTTGCTAACACTTGCCAACACTTGCTAACACTTGCCAACACTTGCTAACACTTGCTAACACTTGCCAACACTTGCCAACACTTGCCAACACTTGCCAACACTGATGATCTGGACCAAAGGTGTTGTTGGTCAATACATTGAGATGGTCAATGTTATTGTTGATGTTTGTTCACGTTTATCTTTCTGTTCATTAGGTTTGTGAACTATTAATAACAGGAAATAAACAGAGAGAGAGAGAGAGAAAGAGCAAGAGAGAGAGAGAGAGAGAGAGAGAGAGAGAGAGAGAGAGAGAGAGAGAATCAGAAAATGCTGATAGTCCACTGATCATTAATCGAGTCGTTTATTCCTGACGTTCTAAATTGGTTGTTATCTAAGGTAAGATTAATGACGCTTTTCCCGTGACAAGTGTTCCAAAAGAGAGAGAGAGAGAGAGAGAGAGAGAGAGAGAGAAAAAAAAAAGAGAGGGAGAGAGATAGAGAGAAAGAGAAAGAAAGAGAGTGAAAGCAGTTTTTACTCACAACGTAATATTCCAGAGTGATATATTGCTGCCCTCAAATGATTTGAATTCTCGTTAGTAATATATATATATATATATATATATATATATATATATATATATATATATATATATTGAAGAGAGGGAGGTGGAGAGCGAGAGAGGGAAGTAACTAGGGGCATTGAATTCTGGGTTAATTTTGCGTAAAGGATTTGATTCCTTGGAAATGAAGGTCCATGAGCTGTTGTTTTTGTTGCTGCTGCTGTTGTTCTTGCTGTTGTTGTTGTCGCTACTGCTAATGCAGCTGCTATTGTTGTTGCTACTGTTGTTCTTTCTGTTTTTGCTGCTACTCCAGCTGTTGTTGCTACTGTTGTTCTTCCTGTTGTTGCTGCTACTCCAGCTGTTGTTGCTACTGTTGTTCTTCCTGTTGTTGCTGCTACTCCAGCTGTTGTTGCTACTGTTGTTCTTCCTGTTGTTGCTGCTACTCCAGCTGTTGTTGCTACTGTTGTTCTTCCTGTTGTTGCTGCTACTCCAGCTGTTGTTGCTACTGTTGTTCTTCCTGTTGTTGCTGCTACTCCAGCTGTTGTTGCTACTGTTGTTCTTCCTGTTGTTGCTGCTACTCCAGCTGTTGTTGCTACTGTTGTTCTTCCTGTTGTTGCTGCTACTCCAGCTGTTGTTGCTACTGTTGTTCTTCCTATTGTTGCTGCTACTCCAGCTGTTGTTGCTACTGTTGTTCTTCCTGTTGTTGCTGCTACATCGGCTGTTGTTGCTACTGTTGTTCTTTCTGTTGTTGCATCTTATGTTGCCATAAAACTCTCTCATATTTTATTCTATATTTTATTATTACTTTGTATTTTATTGACGTACTTAGATAAATGTAATAATAATAATAATAATAATAATAATAATAATAATAATAATAATAATAAAACAGTGGTAAACATTGAGGTCAGTAAATAAGTTTAAATGCCCACAACTTTAAAATGTTTGTAAAACTTTAAGTTACTGCCAGAGTTGTGTAGTTACCTACGAGGGTTACTGAGGTCGATTCACCGCACTCTCAAGTTTTATGTCTCTATACTTAAAACTGTGTATGGGATTTGATCTCACTGTCTCCTGCTCGTCTAAATACAATTAGGCTGAAGAAGTACTTCCTAACATCTTTGTGACTCGTGTGTGTTTAAATTCTTGAACCACACACACACACACACACACACACACACACACACACACACACACACACACACACACACGCACAACCTGACGACACTGGAGGACAGGAGAGATAGGGGGGACATGATAACGACATATAAAATACTGAGAGGAATTGACAAGGTGGACAGAGACAGAATGTTCCAGAGATGGGACACAGCAACAAGGGGACACAGTTGGAAGTTGAAGACTCAGATGAATCACAGAGATGTTAGGAAGTATTTCTTCAGTCACAGAGTGGTCGGGAAGTGGAATAGTTTAGGAAGTGATGTAGTGGAGGCAGGTTCCATACATAGCTTTAAGGAGAGGTATGATAAAGCTCATGGCGCAGGGAGAGTGATCCAGTAGCGACCAGTGAAGAGGCGGGGCCAGGAGCTATGACTCGACCCCTGCAACCACAACTAGGTGAGTACACACACAAAATACATCTAAAAAATATCGTTGGTAAATAAAAATCACATTTCCTATCAGTCTATTGGGAAGGGGGAGGATATGTGGGGAGGATATGTGGGGAGGATATGTGGGGAGGATATGTGGGGAGGATATGTGGGAAGGATATGTGGGGAGGATATGTGGGGAGGATATGTGGGGAGGATATGTGGGAGGATATATGGGGAGGATATGTGGGGAGGATTTGTGGGAGGTTATATGGGGAGGATATGTGGTGAGGATATGTGGGAAGATATATGAGGAGGATGTGTGGGAGGATATGTGGGAGGATATATGGGGAGGATATGTGGGAGGATATATGGGGAGGATATGTGAGGATAGGTTGGGAGGATATGTGGGGAGAATATTGGGGAGATAGTGGGGAGGATATGTGGGGAGGTTATGTGGGGAGGATATGTGGGAGGATATATGGGGAGGATGTGTGGGAGGATATATGGGGAGGATATGTGGGGAGGATATGTGGGGAGGATATGTGGGGAGGAAATGTGTGGAGGATATGTGGGGAGGATATATGGGGAGGATATGTGGGGAGGAAATGTGTGGAGGATATGTGGGGAGGATATGTGGGAGGATATATGGGGAGGATATGTGGGGAGGAAAGTGGGGAGGATAGGTGGGAGGATATTTGGGGAAGGAAGGTGGGGAGGGAAGGTGGTAGTAAGGGAGCAGTGGTAGTAAGGGAACAGTGGTAGTAAGGGAACAGTGGTAGTAAGGGTGCAGTGGTAGTAAGGGAACAGTGGTAGTAAGGGAGCAGTGGTAGTAAGGGAACAGTGGTAGTAAGGGAACAGTGGTAGTAAGGGAACAGTGGTAGTAAGGGAACAGTGGTAGTAAGGGAACAGTGGTAGTAAGGGAACAGTGGTAGTAAGGGAGCAGTGGTAGTAAGGGAACAGTGGTAGTAAGGGAACAGTGGTAGTAAGGGAGCAGTGGTAGTAAGGGAACAGTGGTAGTAAGGGAACAGTGGTAGTAAGGGAACAGTGGTAGTAAGGGAACAGTGGTAGTAAGGGAACAGTGGTAGTAAGGGAACAGTGGTAGTAAGGGAACAGTGGTAGTAAGGGAGCAGTGGTAGTAAGGGAACAGTGGTAGTAAGGGAACAGTGGTAGTAAGGGAACAGTGGTAGTAAGGGAACAGTGGTAGTAGGGGAGCAGTGGTAGTAAGGGAACAGTGGTAGTAAGGGAACAGTGGTAGTAAGGGAGCAGTGGTAGTAAGGGAGCAGTGGTAGTAAGGGAACAGTGGTAGTAAGGGAACAGTGGTAGTAAGGGAGCAGTGGTAGTAAGGGAGCAGTAGTAGTAAGGGAGCAGTGGTAGTAAGGGAACAGTGGTAGTAAGGGAACAGTGGTAGTAAGGGAACAGTGGTAGTAAGGGAACAGTGGTAGTAAGGGAACAGTGGTAGTAAGGGAACAGTGGTAGTAAGGGAACAGTGGTAGTAAGGGAACAGTGGTAATAAGGGAACAGTGGTAGTAAGGGAACAGTGGTAGTAAGGGAACAGTGGTAGTAAGGGAGCAGTGGTAGTAAGGGAACAGTGGTAGTAAGGGAACAGTGGTAGTAAGGGAACAGTGGTAGTAAGGGAGCAGTGGTAGTAAGGGAACAGTGGTAGTAAGGGAACAGTGGTAGTAAGGGAGCAGTGGTAGTAAGGGAGCAGTGGTAGTAAGGGAACAGTGGTAGTAAGGGAACAGTGGTAGTAAGGGAGCAGTGGTAGTAAGGGAGCAGTGGTAGTAAGGGAACAGTGGTAGTAAGGGAACAGTGGTAGTAAGGGAGCAGTGGTAGTAAGGGAACAGTGGTAGTAAGGGAACAGTGGTAGTAAGGGAACAGTGGTAGTAAGGGAACAGTGGTAGTAAGGGAGCAGTGGTAGTAAGGGAGCAGTGGTAGTAAGGGAGCAGTGGTAGTAAGGGAGTATCAGTAAGCAGTAAGGGAGCCTTGCTGGCTCTTATTAAGCTGTGTAATATATGACCAGAGAGAGAGAGAGAGAGAGAGAGAGAGAGAGAGAGAGAGAGAGAATATAGAACTATGAAAGAAAAAGAGTGTGAAAAGAGGAATAGAGAGAGGGATTAAGAAGAAAAATTTGAGTGAGCACAGAAGGTTAGGAGAGGGGCTGGGGAGAGGGCAGAAGAGAGGGTAATAGGGAGGGCAAGAGAGAGGGTAATATAGAGTGCATGAGAGAGGGGAATAGAAAGGACAGGAGAGAAGGCAATAGAAAGGACTGGAGAGAAGGCAATAGAAAGGGCAATAGAGAGGGCAATAGCGAAGACAGTAGAGAGCAACAGAAAGGGTAATAGAGAGGGCAGGAGAGAGGGCAAGAGAGAGGGAAATATAGAGTGCATGAGAGGGCAATGGAAAGAGCAATAGAGAGGGCAATAGAGAGGGCAAGGGAGTTACGAGATGATGGTTCTCATTCATTCAGATCTCTTGTAATAAAGCGCTAGTGGATGTGATGGAACGACCTGTGTGGGAGGGAAGGAGGGAGGGAGGGACCGAGAGAGGGAGGGAGGGACCAAGGGAGGGATCGAGGGACCGAGGGAGGGAAGGAGGGACCGAGGGAAGGAGGGAGGGACCGAGGGAGGGAGGGACCGAGGGAGGGAAGGGAGCAATATAAGGGAGAGGAGGGAGGGAAACAATACAAGGAAAGGAGAGGAGGGAGGGAAACAATACAAGGAAAGGAGAGGAGGGAGGGAAACAATACAAGGAAAGGAGAGGAGGGAGGGAAACATAAAGGTATAAGGAGAGGATAGGGAGGTTGAAGACACATACTGCAAGGAAACCTGCGCAACTGATAATGCCAGAGGAAACAATAGAAAGGAAGAAGTGAAAAGGATACGTGGTATAAATGCAAACTGTACAGACTGCACACGTGCACGACACTGTATACACTGCCACACACTGTATAACATGCCACACACTGTATAACACTATAGCCACACGCTGTATAACATGCACAGCTGTATAACTGCACACGCTGTATAACACTGCCACACGCATATGCACATGTATAAGCTGACAGGTATAACACTGCCACACGAAATGCATATAATAACGACATGCCACACGAACATGTATAACACTGCCACACACTGTATAAAGACACGTATGATATACGACACTGTATAGACACACTGTATAACACTGCCACACTGTATAACACTGCACGAAACGCTGTGATAAACTGCCACACTGTAGACATGCACACACGTATACATGCCACACATGAAACACTGCCACACTGTATAAACTGCCACACGACTGTGATAACACTGCCAACACGTGATATGAACACTGACCTACACGCTTCAACCTTGCCACAGCGACTGATAACGACCTGCGCTGAACACCATGTAAACACTGCCACACACTGTATAACACTGCCACACGCATGAATGAACACTGCCACACTGAATGCATGACCGATGCCAAAAACGTGACACTGACACACTGTAAGTGAGGAACGACGTGTACACACAGCTGTAATAGGAGCAATACATGCCACACGACTGTATAACACGCGCAACGACTGTATAACACTGCACTACAACTGTATAACACTGCCACACCTGTATGGACATACACTGCCACACTGTATAACACTGCCACAGCTGTGATAACACTGCCACAGCAGCTGTATAAGACGCACTGCCACACAGCTGTAACATACCGACATGCACAGCAGCACAGTATAACACTGCCGCACACTGATAACACTGCACACACTGTTAACATGCTTACTGCACCTATAACACTGCCACACCTGTATAACACTGCCACACACTGTATGACACTGCCACACACTGTATAACACTGCCACACACTGTATAACACTGCCACACTGTATAACACTGCACACCTGTCTGCATAACACTGCCACACACTGTATAACACTGCCACACACTGCATAACACTGCCACACACTGCATAACACTGCCACACACTGATAACACTGCCACACACTGATAACACTGCACACACTGCCACACACTGTATAACACTGCACACACTGATAACACCACTACACTGCAAACACTGCCACACCTGTATAACACTGCCACACCTGTATACATGCACACTGCTACATCACACTGTATAACACTGCCACACACTGATACACTGCACACACTGTATAACACTGCCACACACTGTATAACACTGCCACACACTGTATAACACTGCCACACACTGTATAACACTGCACACCTGTATAACACTGCCACACTGTATAACACTGCCACACTGTTAACACTGCCCCTGTATAACACTGCCACACTGTATAACACTGCCACACCTGTATACATACACCTGTATAACACTGCCACACACTGTATAACACTGCCACACACTGTATAACACTGCCACACGCTGTATAACACTGCCACACGCTGTATAACACTGCCACACGCTGTATAACACTGCCACACGCTGTATAACACTGCCACACACTGTATAACACTGCCACACACTGTATAACACTGCCACACACTGTATAACACTGCCACACACTGTATACACTGCACACACTGTATAACACTGCACCACTGTATAACACTGCCACACACTGTATAACACTGCCACACATGTATAACACGCCTACTGATAACACTGCCCCGTATAACACTGCCACACACTGTATAACACTGCCACACACTGTATAACACTGCCACACACTGTATAACACTGCCACACACTGTATAACACTGCCACACCTGATACATGCCACAACTATAACACTGCCACACACTGTCAACACTACACCTGTATAACACTGCCACACACTGTATAACACTGCCACACACTGTATAACACTGCCACACGACTGTATAACACTGCCACACACTGTATAACACTGCCACACACTGTATAACACTGCCACACACTGTATAACACTGCCACACACTGTATAACACTGCCACACACTGTATAACACTGCCACACACTGCATAACACTGCCACACACTGCATAACACTGCCACACACTGCATAACACTGCCACACACTGCATAACACTGCCACACACTGCCACACCCTGTATAACACTGCCACACACTGTATAACACTGTCACACACTGCATAACACTGCCACACTCTGTATAACACTGCCACACACTGTATCACACTGCCACACACTGTATAACACTGCCACACACACTATAATACACACTGCATAACACTGCCACACACTGTATATAACACACTGCCACACACTGTATAACACTGCCACACACTGTATAAAACACACTGTATAATACACACTGTATAAAACACACTGTATAATACACTGTATAAAACACACTGTATAATACACACTGTATAAAACACACTGTATAAAACACACTGTATAAAACACTGTATAACACACTATATAACACACTGTATTATACACACTGTATAAAACACACTGCCACACACTATATAAAACACTGTATAACACACTATATAACACACTGTATAACACACTATATAACACACTATATAACACACTGTATAACACACTATATAACACACTGTATAACACACTATATAACACAATGTATAACACACTATGTAACACACTGTATAACACACTATATAACACAATGTATAACACACTATATAACACACTGTATAACACACTATATAACACACTATATAACACACTGTATAACACACTATATAACACAATGTATAACACACTATGTAACACACTGTATAACACTATATAACACACTGTATAACACTATATAACACACTTTATAACACACTATAACACACTGTATAACACACTATATAACACCCTGTATATAACACACTATATAACACACTATATAACACACTGTATAAAACACACTATATAACACACTGTATAACACGCTGTATAACACACTGTATAACACACTGTATATAACACACTGTATAAAACACACTATATAACACACTGTATAAAACACACTATATAACATACTGTATATAACACACTGTATAAAACACACTGCATAACACACTGTATAAAACACACTATATAACACACTGTATATAACACACTGTATAAAACACACTGCATAACACACTGTATAAAGAGGATAATTCTACAGCGGGTGAGAATTAATGTCGTTTCTCTAATAATTTGATGCAAAATCATTTTTCTATGTAATTTTGCAGTTATTTTTTGTGTAAATATAATTGAATGGAATGAGAAATAATGTATAAATGAGAAGTAATTTATAAATACATTTTCTCTCCCTCTCTCTCCCTCTGTCTCTCTCCCTCCCTCTCTGTCTCTCTCTCTGTCTCTATCTCTCCCTCGCTGTCTTTCTCTCCCACTGTCTCTCTCTCTCTCCCTCTCTGTCTTTGTCTCTCTCTCCCTCTCTGTCTCTCTCTCCCTCTCTGTCTCTCTCTCCCTCTCTGTCTCTGTCTCTCTCTCTGTCTCTCTCTCTCCTCTCTGTCTGCCTCTCTCTCTCTCTCTCCCTCTCTGTCTCTCTCTCACTCTCTCTTTTTCTCTTCTATGTACTTCTTAATTTTAGCCTTCTTTTCTCTCTTTTTTCACTTCCTCTCTCTCTCCTTTCTCCTCTTCCTTTCTTTATTTAGTTTTCCTCTTCTCTTATTCTTCTATATTTTCTTCCAGTTCTTCTCCCTCTTCCTTCTTTCTCCTCTTTCTTCTTCTTCTTATTGCCTGTATTCATGTTTTTATCTGTTACTCTTTTGCCCCTTTTTTCAACAGTCGTAGTTGTCTGTTAGACAGGACAACAGACAGGTGAGGTGTGCCTTGTTGTCTGTTAGACAGGACAACAGACAGGTTGTGCCTTGTTGTCTGTTAGACAGGACAACAGACAGGTCAGATGATATTTGCTGTGCACTGTCTGTTCGTAGCTCAATTCAGAGAGACATTTACAACCCCATCAATTCTACTGTCTCTCTCTCTCTGTCTCTCTCTCTGTCTCTCTCTCTAAGACATAGGTAAGGGTCGCACTATTCCACGTAAGACCTAGTTAGTACTTCAAGACCCCAGTATGTAGTCAAGACTCCTCTTCCCCTTTTCTTTCTCTTCCTTTTTCTCCTTTTCCTCTTCCTACTACACCTAAATCATATCGCCTATCGGGTGGGACTCGACCTCGCGGCAAGTAAGTCTTAAACGTATCCTTATTCTTCCCTCCCAATATTCTACAGCATTTTCTTGTTCCTTTTCAACCTCCTCTTAATCTACATTCCTCCTTCTCTTCTTCCACTTATTCCTCCTCCTTCTATTCCTCACAACTCAGCCTCACCAGACAACAATATTTCTCACACTAGAGAGGAGTAGCCACACCTCGATGCGTATACGCACAAGCTGCTTGAACACTGCCAGGGGCAGACGTTGGGGCGTAATTGGCACAGCTTCCTGCCTAAGCTGCCAGCTTGCCCACTCAGCTGCCGGCAAATCCTGCCCTCTCAATAGAGAGGGCAGAGCACAGCTATGAACCCGAAGATTTGGAGGCAAGACGGAGTGGGAGCCTGTATTGAAACCGCCTTTAAGGGCGATTTAGAGGCTGATTTGCAAGGCAGTTTGACACGTACGGTGATGCGACGAACGTACGATAATGTTCTCATTGCCTTAGGTGATCTGAATGTCGATATTATATTACCAAGTTGTGTTATGTTATGTTATGCTGTGTTATGTGTTATATTGTGTTATACTGTGTTATACTCAGTCATAAGGGTGATTTTATAGCTCTGTAGAGCTTTGGTGTGATAGAGCTCTGTGGAGAAGTATGTCTGGAAGCAATATCAGCATCATACGTCTGGAAGCAATATCAACATCATACGTCTGAGTCAGCATATATCTGAAGCATATCATATACGTCTGGAAGTAATATCAACATCATTGTCTGAGTCTAATATCAACATCATACGTCTGGAAGCAATATCAACATCATACGTCTGGAAGCAACATCAACATCATACGTCTGGAAGCAACAATAACATCATACGTCTGGAAACCCAAGAGACGTCATACTGCTGGCACTAAAGACACATCGTACGTCTGGACCAGACATAAGTTGCCAGATATATCTGGTAGAATTTTATTTAACAATTAAAAAAAATCACAAGGTAATATCACTAGCCTGATTGTTTGGCAACTAAATTAAATATTATACTTGGTAATTACAGATATTATTTGTTCACATCAGAGGAAGATAAATATTACCACCCAAAGAGAGAGAGAGAGCAATATTTACACGATGCAAGAGAGAAGTATTACTATTGAGGTTGCAAGAGAGTAATATTACCATTGTGGGAGTAACAGAGAGTATCGTACGTGCTGCCATCACACAAACAAGAGATTATCGTACGTGCTGCCATCACACAAACAAGAGATTATCGTACGTGCTGCCATCGCACCAACAAGAGATTATCGTACGTGCTGCCATCGCACCAACAAGAGATTATCGTACGTGCTGCCATCACACAAACAAGAGATTATCGGTGACACTTTCGAGCATCACACAAGAGTTTACGACTGCATCGCACCAACAAGAGATTATCGTACGTGCTGCCATCGCACAAACAAGAGATTATCGTACGTGCCATCGCACAACAAGATTATCGACTCTCATCGCACCAACAAGAGATTATCGTACGTGCTGCCATCGCACAAACAAGAGATTATCGTACGTACTGCCATCGCACCAACAAGAGATTATCGTACGTGCTGCCATCGCACCAACAAGAGATTATCGTACGTGCTGCCATCCACCAAACAAGAAATTATCGTACGTTCTGCCATCACACCAACAAGATATTATCATACGTGCTTCCATCACACAAACTAGAAATTATCGTATCGAGGAAGAAGTGAGAAAGTAGTCAGTCCCTCTGTCTTGATGGACTGGGGGACTGACAACCTCAGACTATCTGCCTTTCTATATTCGACTGATCAAGCCTCATTTTTCTATGCTATATAAACTCAGTTTTTTATATAAACTATCTAGTTCACATAAACTAAATACATCTATATAAATTCTCTAAGTCAATATACACTCAGATCATATACTCAGTGCATCTATATAAATTCTAAGATCATATAAACTCAATACATCTATATAAACTAAATATATCTTTATCAATTCTAAGACAATATAAACTAAATACACCTATATAAACTCTCAGCCTATTTAAACTCAATACATATATATTAACTAAATAAATCTATATAAATCCCAAGACAACATAAACCCAATACATCTATATAAACTCTCAGACTATATAAACTACCGGACTATATAAACTACCAGACTATATAAACTCAGACTATATAAACTACCAGACTATATAAACTACCAGACTATATAAACTACCAGACTATATAAACTCAATATTCAAACAGCTGTCAAGTTTATATTCAAACTTTCCGTTTCTTGATATTAGATAAAAATGAAGTTAAAGGAAAGAGGATTTTTATTCCTTGGCTTTTCCCTCCCCTTTCCCCCTCCCTACTTTCCGTCCCCCTCCTTTCACCGTTCCCCTTCCCCTTCCCTCCACTTCTTGGCTTCCCCTTCCCTCCCTCATTCCCTCCTCTTTCACCCTCCTCCCTCTTCTTCCCCCCTCCTTCCTTCCCTTCTCCCATCTTCCAACACCCGCCCCCTCTCAACCTCAACTAGGCAAGCACAAAAAAAAAGAAATCTCCAGCCCCCCAAAAAATAAACTGATTTGGTCTACATTGTCAGTTTGATCCATCAGACTATAACTGCCAGCACAGCCTCACAAGGCGCCTATCTCAGACTGGGAACTATTATTAATATAATAATAATAATAATAATATTATTATTATTTTTGTTATAATTATTATTATTATTATTATTATTATTATTATTATTATTATTGTTGTTGTTATTATTATTATTATTGTTATTATTAGTATTATTATTATTATTATTATTATTATTATTATTTTTGCAAAAAAAATCAGAAGGACAAACTCTGGCCAAAGAAATTTGAATATAGATTGGAAATAGATTATTGTCTATCCGAGAGCTTTATCTATCGCAAGTTGCTGCTAAAACAGGTTAAATGTGTATATATATAGGGATAAAAAGAGAGTGAGAAAGGAGAGAGAGAGAGAGAGAGAGAGAGAGAGAGAGAGAGAGAGAGAAAGTCCATCTCCTTCAACATTTAAAGTCAATATTTGCTCATTCTAGGCCGGACAGGTTTAAAATGAAACTCAAATAATCAATTAGTGACGGCAAGGACTGAGCGACACTCAAATATATTTCTCTACTCTCTCAAACTCAAAAAAAGAGAAAAAGAAAAAGATTACCCTAAAAAAAAGGTCATTTGCACATTTTTCTTTGGAATAAGTTCGTGGGGGAAAAATATATTGGTCAGTTGTGGTACCTTGGTAACCCAGAGTGGTGTTTGTGTGGCCCGTTCGAGTTTACCCCTTTCTCCTACTTCTCCTGTTGTGGCTGGTGTTTTTTTTTTGGAGTATTTTCTATGTCATGATTTTGTCTCCTCTGTTTCTGTCGAGTTTCTTAGGTGATTTGTGGGAGACGTGGAGGAAAGTGTGCATGGAGAGAGAGAGAGAGAGAGAGAGAGAGAGAGAGAGAGAGAGAGAGAGAGAGAGCAGACAGAGACAGAGAGCCAGAGAGAGAGAGAGAGAGAGAGAGAGAGAGAGAGAGAGAGAGAGAGAGAGAGAGAGAGCACTCTCCAGCAGTAGTAAGAGAGAAGAAAGGCACATTTCAGAGTTATACAAGCCTGGGCAGTGGGACTATACTGGCTTCAGTATCGATTTTACATGCAAATTTGCAACCTCCTGCTGGTGGTGTTGCTGAGGCTGCCTCAGAGAGCCTTCTTGACATGCATGAGTCGCTTACCATCCTGTCCACGAGGTCATCCTTCCCATACTAACCCATCATTCCCCCATGATCCACCCCGGGGGCAGGAGAAGGTCAATGGAGGTGGTGCCTACTCCCCCCTTGTGGAACACCAGGTTTAGCAAGTAACAGAATAACAAATCCCAACTTCATTAGCAAGAGAGTTGGAATATTATTGTAAGTCAGGTGGAGTCTATTCCAGAGGGAACCAGGTACTTTAAGGTCAGTTCTGTCTACTTTGCAGATGGAAGGTCAGGAGAGAGAGAGTTCAAAAACATGAGTGGGGGTCGTTCCTGCCAGGAAATGCTTGAGGCTCGATCCTCCGTCTTTTATAGTTGAACGTAAGGCATATCTTGAGCTCAGGAGAGGTCGACATAGCCGAGGCTTTATCGCCTAAGTGGTTCTTCATGGAGCAGCTGGAGAGGTTCAGCATGGCTGAAGAGGTTCAACATGGTTGGACAGGTTCAACATGGCTGGAGAGGTTCAACATGGTTGGACAGGTTCAACATGGCTGGAGAGGTTCAACATGGCTGGAGAGGTTCAACATGGCTGAAGAGGTTCAACATGGTTGGACAGGTTCAGCATGGCTGAAGAGGTTCAACATGGTTGGACAGGTTCAGTCAGTGGGTGGTTCAGTTGTATTTGATCTGCTAGTCAGACTTAGATTATCAAACTTTTAAATACAATTTTTTTCTACAATTGAAATTTATGGCTGGAGAGGTTCAACATGGTTGGACAGGTTCAACATGGCTGGAGAGGTTCAACATGGCTGAAGAGGTTCAACATGGCTGGAGAGGTTCAACATGGTTCTGAAGGTTCTTGTGTTCCTTGCTGAAAAAAATGAACTGGTGTTTGGTTGTAGTTATTGTTGGAGACAGTGAAAGTCTACCCCCCTCCCTCCCTCACCTCCCTCCCTCTTTCTCCTCCCTCCCTCTTTCCCCTCCCTCTCTCTTGCCCCTCCTCACCTCTCTCCCTCTTTCCTCTCACTCCCCTTTTCCCCTCCCTCCCCTCCCTCCTCCTTACCCCTCCCTCACCTCATTTGCATACCTTCCCTCCCCCCTGCACATACCTACGTAATTTCCTCACAGCTGTAAGGTAATCCGGAATCCAACAAGAGGTTTTAGGTTATAAAAACTGAATAAGTAGCCAGTCTGGATGCATGGAGAGGGAGCCATGCTGCCTCAAGGTCCACCTCCAGGGCCAAGTCTTCGACGGTGGATCGAGCCTTTGCCACTTCTGGTGTCGAATGACACATGCATAGACGGTGGATCGAGTTTGCATGATCAGTTTACAGTGAAGACTCGTGAGTACTTGCAGTAGTAGCGGTACTCTGGTAGTAGTCGTAGTGTTACTTCTGGTACTCTAGCAGTACTAACGTTACTTCTAGTCAGGTCAGGTCAGTAACACCAGGAAAGTCAGGTCAATAAAACCAGGAAACTCAGGTCAGTAACACAAGCAGTCAGGTCAGTAACACTAGCGTAGTCAGGTCAGTAACACTAGCATGTCAGGTCAGTAACACCAGGAAACTCAGGTCAGTAACACCAGGATAGTCAGATCAGTAACACTAGCAGAGTCAGGTCAGTAACACTAGCATAATCAGGTCAGTAACACTATCATAATCAGGTCAGTAACACTACCATAGTCAGGTCAGTAACACTACCATAATCAGGTCAGTAACACTACCATAGTCAGGTCAGTAACACCAGGATAGTCAGATCAGTAACACTAGCATAGTCAGGTCAGTAACACTAGCATAGTCAGGTCAGTAACACTAGCATAGTCAGGTCCGTAACACTAGTATAGTCAGGTCAGTAACACTACCATAATCAGGTAAGTAACACTACCATAGTCAGGTCAGTAACACCAGGATAGTCAGATCAGTAACACTAGCAGAGTCAAGTCAGTAACACTACCATAATCAGGTCAGTAACACTACCATAGTCAGGTCAGTAACACTAGCATAGTCAGGTCAGTAACACTAGCAGAGTCAGGTCAGTAACACTAGCATAGTCAGGTCAGTAACACTACCATAATCAGGTCAGTAACACTAGCATAGTCAGGTCCGTAACACTAGCATAGTCAGGTCAGTAACACTACCATAGTCAGATCAGTAACACTAGCATAGTCAGGTCAGTAAAACTAGCAGAGTCAGGTCAGTAACACTAGCATAGTCAGGTCAGTAACACTAGCAGAGTCAGGTCAGTAACACTAGCATAATCAGGTCCGTAACACTAGCATAGTCAGGTCCGTAACACTAGCATAGTCAGGTCAGTAACACTAGCATAGTCAGGTCAGTAACACTAGCATAGTCAGGTCAGTAACACTAGCATAGTCAGGTCAGTAACACTAGCATAATCAGGTCCGTAACACTAGCATAGTCAGGTCAGTAACACTACCATAGTCAGGTCAGTAACACTAGCATAGTCAGGTCAGTAACACTAGCATAGTCAGGTCAGTAACACTAGCATAGTCAGGTCAGTAACACCAGGAAAGTCAGGTCAATCTTAACCTTCCTCTTCCTTCTATATTCCCTCTCGTTTACTCCCTCTTTATCCTCATACTTTACACTTCCTTTCATCAGTGTTTATCTTACTTCCTCTTTACTTTTTCTCTCGTTTACCCCATCTTCATAATTTTAGCGTCATTCTACGCAGATAATGATGATTGGATACAAGGAAGAGGAGAGGAATAGTGAAATGGGGAAGAGGTAGAGAAATGGTGGATAATAGAAGACGGAGAGAACAGTGTTAGAAGAGGAATAGGGTAAGACAAGGATGATTGGGAAATAGTAAAAAATGGAGATAGAGGGAGAGAGAGGAATGAGAGATAGAAGATAGGGGGAAGAATAATAAGGAAGACTAGGGGATATTAAAGAAATTGAGAGATAAGAAGAGGTGGGAATGATGGAGAAGTAGAGAGGGTAAAGAGAGGGAGAGAGATTTAGAGAGAGGGAGTAAACAGAGAGACTGAGAGACATTTAGATGAAGGGAGGAGAAAGTAAGGGCGATGGATATAGAGAAAGATGAAGGACAATAAGTGGGAGGAAGGCAGAATAAAAAGTGAGAGTGGTGAAAGTGTGTGAGTGCGTGCGTGCGTGCGTGCGTGTTGGTGTGTGTGTGTGTGTGTGTGTGTGTGTGTGTGTGTGTGTGTGTGTGTGTGTGTGTGTGTGTGTGTGTCTGGTAAACACATTGCAGGTTCAAAGAGAACCTTGCAGCCAGCTCATCAGAACAAGAGACTTGAGTGGAATACAAGAACACTGCTGGAAGGTCTGGACACAAAGAGACTGGAAGGTTGGAATACAAGAACACTGCTGGAAGGTCTGGAACAAAAGAGACACTGCTGGAAGGTCTGGAACACAGAATAGAACACTGCTGGAAGGTCTGGAACCAGAAAACTGCTGAGTCTGGAATACAAAACACTGGAGGTCTGGAACACAAGAGAACCAAGGTCTGGAACACAGAGAGAACACTGCTGGAAGGTTTGAATACAAAAAGAACACTGCTGGAGGTCTGGAACAAGAACACTGTGGAAGGTTTGGCACAGAGAACTCTGGAGTCTGGAACAAAGACCTGCTGAAGGTCTGGAACACAAGAACACTGTGGAGTTTGGAATACAAAAGAGAACACTGCTGGAAGGTTTGGAATAAGAGAACACTGGATCTGACACAAGGATGTGGAAGGTTTGGAATAGAGAGAATGTGGAGAGGTCTGGAACACAAGAAAGAGAACACTGTGGGAAAGGCGACACAAGAAACAGTGAAGGTCTGGAACACAAGAAGAGAACACTGCTGGAAGGTCTGGAATACAAGAAGAGAACACTGCTGGAAGGTCTGGAACACAAGAAGAGAACACTGCTGGAAGGTCTGGAACACAAGAAGAGAACACTGCTGGAAGGTTTGGAATACAAGAAGAGAACACTGCTGGAAGGTTTGGAATACAAGAAGAGAACACTGCTGGAAGGTCTGGAACACAAGAAGAGAACACTGCTGGAAGGTCTGGAATACAAGAAGAGAACACTGCTGGAAGGTCTGGAATACAAGAAGAGAACACTGCTGGAAGGTTTGGAATACAAGAAGAGAACACTACTGAAAGGTTTGGAATACAAGAAGAGAACACTACTGGAAGGTTTGGAACACAAGAGAACACTGCTGGAAGGTCTGGAACACAAGAAGAGAACACTACTGGAAGGTTTGGAACACAAGAAGAGAACACTACTGGAAGGTCTGGAACACAAGAAGAGAACACTGCTGGAAGGTTTGGAATACAAGAAGAGAACACTACTACAAGGTCTGGAACACAAGAGAACACTGCTGTAAGGTTTGGAATACAAGAAGAGAACACTGCTGGAAGGTTTGGAACACAAGAAGAGAACACTGCTGGAAGGTTTGGAATACAAGAAGAGAACACTGCTGGAAGGTCTGGAACACAAGAAGAGAACACTGCTGGAAGGTCTGGAACACAAGAGAACACTGCTGGAAGGTCTGGAACACAAGAAGAGAACACTGCTGGAAGGTCTGGAACACAAGAAGAGAACACTGCTGGAAGGTCTGGAACACAAGAAGAGAACACTGCTGGAAGGTTTGGAATACAAGAAGAGAACACTACTACAAGGTCTGGAACACAAGAGAACACTGCTGGAAGGTCTGGAACACAAGAAGAGAACACTACTGGAAGGTTTGGAACACAAGAAGAGAACACTACTGGAAGGTCTGGAACACAAGAAGAGAACACTCTGGAAGGTTTGGAACACAAGAAGAGAACACTACTGGAAGGTTTGGAAACAAGAAGAGAACACTCTGGAAGGTTTGGAACACAAGAAGAGAACACTACTGGAAGGTTTGGAACACAAGAAGAGAACACTACTGGAAGGTTTGGAACACAAGAAGAGAACACTACTGGAAGGTTTGGAACACAAGAAGAGAACACTACTGGAAGGTTTGGAACACAAGAAGAGAACACTGCTGGAAGGTTTGGAACACAAGAAGAGAACACTACTGGAAGGTTTGGAACACAAGAGAACACTGCTGAAGGTTTGGAACACAAGAAGAGAACACTGCTGGAAGGTTTTGGAACACAAGAAGAGAACACTGCTGGAAGGTTTGGAACACAAGAAGAGAACACTACTGGAAGGTTTGGAACACAAGAAGAGAACACTACTGGAAGGTCTGGAACACAAGAAGAGAACACTACTGGAAGGTTTGGAACACAAGAAGAGAACACTACTGGAAGGTTCTGGAACACAAGAGAGAACACTACTGGAAGGTTTGGAACACAAGAAGAGAACACTACTGGAAGGTTTGGAACACAAGAAGAGAACACTACTGGAAGGTTTGGAACACAAGAAGAGAACACTACTGGAAGGTTTGGAACACAAGAAGAGAACACTACTACAAGGTCTGGAACACAAGATGCTTTTGGAAATCAAGAAAACTTGGGTTAAACACCAGAAGAACACTACTGGAAGTTTCCCTATGCATCTGGAACACAAGGGCATCTGGAATTTCGTTAAGGTTTTGGCAGAGAGAGAGGAGAAGAGAAGAGGAGAGAGAGAAGAGAGGGAGGCTTTCTCGCTTGTAAACTCACGAGTTAGGGAACCTTACTAACCTTTTTAAAATCCGTGAAAGAGAGAGAGAGAGAGAGAGAGAGAGAAGAGAGAGAGAGAGAGAGAGAGAGAGAGAGAGAGAGAGAGAGAGAGAGAAGACATCAGGAAAATCTCCATGGCTGTTTTCATTGCTCTAGCCCAGGTCCTGGTTTCAACCACATAACAAGAGGGATACCAACACACTGGTAATGTCTGCAAGGTCACAACCACACAAGAGGGATACCAGGGATACCAACACACTGGTAATGTCTGCAAGGTCACAACCACACAAGAGGGATACCAGGGATACCAACACACTGGTAATGTCTGCAAGGTCACAACCACACAAGAGGGATACCAGGGATACCAACACACTGGTAATGTCTGCAAGGTCACAACCACACAAGAGGGATACCAGGGATACCAACACACTGGTAATGTCTGCAAGGTCACAACCACACAAGAGGGATACCAGGGATACCAACATACTGGTAAAGTCTGCTGGGTCACAACCACACAAGAGGGATACCAACACACTGGTAATGTCTGCAGGGTCACAACCACACATCAAGAGGGATACAAGGGATACCAACACACTGGTAATGTCTGCAAGGTCACAACCACACAAGAGGGATACCAGGGATACCAACACTGGTAATATCTGCAGGGTCACAACCAGACAAGAGGGATATCAACACACACAGGTAACGTCTGCAGGGTTTCAACCCCACAACCAGAGGGATACCAGGTATACCAACACACTGGTAATGTTGCAAGGTTTCAAAGCACTTTCTGCAAGCCACTTCAAGGATGCAACTAAATTAATAGGTAAATTTACTTAATGGAGAAGGGTAGACCAGGGGATGTGTGTGTGTGTGTTTGTGTGTATGTGTGTGTGTGTGTGTGTGTGTGTGTGTGTGTGTGTGTGTGTGTGTGTGTGTTCAAGAATTTAGATGCACATGAATCACAAAGATGTTAGGCAGTACTTCTTCAGCCTCAGAGCCATCAGTAACTGGATTTACACGACCAGGAGACAGTGAGAGCAAACCCCTTACACAGTTTTAAGGATAGATATGAAACTGCTCACGAGACAAAACTTGAGAGAGCGGTGACTCGACCTCAGTAACCTCGTAGGTAACTACACAACTCTGGCAGCAACTTAAAGTTGTAAATATAATTTACAAAGTTTTTTAAAGTTGTGGACATTTAAACTTATTTATAACTTAGATATTTAAATGTTATTATTGACTTCAATATTGACCACTATTATTATTATTATTATTATTAATTATTATTATTATTTATCTGATCACTTTAATAAAATACAATATAATAATATATGAAATAAAATATAAAATAGTTGTTATATGGCAACACTAGATGTTAGAACCAGAGTTATGGCAACACTAGATGTTAGAACCAGAGTTATGGCAACACTAGATGTTAGAACCAGAGTTATGGCAACACTAGATGTTAGAACCAGAGTTATGGCAACACTACATGTTAGAACCAGAGTTATGGCAACACTACATGTTAGAACCAGTGTTATGGCAACACTACATGCTAGAACCAGTGTTATGGCAACACTATTTTTTAAATGAATAAGATAATGAAGATAAGTAAAAAATATATAAGAAATGCGAAGTATAAGACGAAAAATATAAAATTAATTAAATAAGCAAATATGGCAACTTCTCCTGCGCTGTGATTGGCTCTGGGGATGATGACGTATACTTACCAAGTATCGCTATAATTTTTTTTTAAATATTTATTATGCTAATCCACAAAGGAGACAAACTTATATAGAATTTATTTAGACAGATATGTTATGTATAATATATGCTACATATATATATATATATATATATATATATATATATATATATATATATATATATATATATATATATATAAATAAATACATAATATGTATATGGAGAACGCGAGGATTTTAAATTAGAGAAATTAATTTAAGGTAGTTTCTCCTCGCGACATTGGTATCCCGTGACGTCATTTGTTTACTACGATTTAAATACCCGCGAAATTTTATGAATGAAGACCTTTTTTCCTTCATTCACAATTAAATTTTCGCTGACTTTTAATTTAACTGTTTATTTAACCGTTTAATGCCGTCTAATATTACAGGACAACGTATATTGTGTGGTTGTTATTGTTATATGACTACCTGCTGCTACTGCTACTCTGCTACTACTACTCTACTACTGCTACTCTACTACTAGCTACTGCTGCTCTGCTCTGCTCTACTCTGCTGCTGCTGCTACTCTGCTGCTGCTGCTGCTGCTGCTGCTGCTGCTACTGCTGCTGCTGCCCTGCCAGCCTTGCTGCTGCTGCTGCTGCTGCTGCTGCTGCTGCTGCTACGCTGCTGTGCACATGCGCTGCAGCTGCTGCTCTGCTGCTGCTGCTGCTGCTGCTGCTGCCTGCTGCAGCAGCTGCACGCTGCTGCTACTGCTGCTGCTGCTGCTGCTGCTGGCTGCTGCTCTGCTGCTAGCTGCTGCTGCTGCTGCTCAGACATACGCTGCTGCTGCTGCTGCTCGCTGCTGGCTGCTGCTGCTGCTGCTGCTGCTGCTGCTGATGCTGCTACTGCTGCTGCTGCTGCTGCTGCTGCTGCATTGCTGCTGTGCTGCTGCTGCTGCTGCTGCTGCTGCTGCTGCTGCTGCTGCTGCTGCTTACTGCTGCTGCTGCTGCTGCTGCTGCTGCTACTGTCTGCTGCTGCTGCTGCTGCCCTAGCTGCTGCTGCTGCCTGCTGCTGCTACTTACTGCTACTGCTGCTGCTGCTGCCTACTGCTGCTATGCTATCTAGCTGCTGCACACTGCTGCTGCTGCTGCTTGCTCTACTGAACTGCTGCTGCTGCTACTGCTACCCTGCTTGCTACTGCTACTACCGCCACTATCATGCTACTGCTACTAGCTACCACTGCCATTACTGCTGCACTGCCAGTGATGCTGCTGCTGCTGCCCTGCTGACTACTGCTGCTAACTGCTGCCACTATCATACTGCTGCTGCTACATGCTATCAATGCTACCATACTAATGCACTCATGCTACTACTACCACTACTAATACTACTACTACTAATACTACCACTACTAATACTACCACTACTAATACTACCACTACCACTACCAATGCTACTACTACTACCACTATTACTACTACTAATACTATTTCTACTATCAGTACTACTACTAATAATAATAATAATAATAACAATAAGTGTATATATGTGTGTTTGTATTTGTGTGTGTGTTTGTTTGTATTTGTATGTGTATGTGTGAACTTAGGTATATAGGATCAACAATACACAAAGTAACCTATCCTAACTTAATCTATCCTATCCTAACCTAACCTAACCTATCCTTACCTAACCTAACCTACTCTAACGTCACCTATCTTAACCTAACTCTCACAAACCACCCATTCCCCGCTCATCTACCCATCTCATTTCTCCCTACCTATCCCATTTCTCCCTTACCTATCCCTCCCTCCCCATCTTTACATCCCCTACCCATGCCAAGAAGTCTCATTGCCCTCACCCTTTCATCCATCTGTGCCTGTCGTGACAATTATTGCACATTGAAATCCCCATTGTAATCCCACACAATCCTGGGGATTACTGAGTCATATGGCGATATATTAAAGGAGTAACGAGCCCGCACTCGCTACCAATTACACAGGTATTAATTGGGACCAGGAGAGGATAAGTAATCCCTGATAAATAGGGAGATGTGGTTCTAGAGGAGAGGAAAAAGAGTGTGAGTGGTGATGGGTGGTAGTTGTTGGTAGTGGTGGTGGTAGTTGTTGGTAGTGGTGGTGGTAGTTGTTGGTAGTGGTGGTGGTAGTTGTTGGTAGTGGTGGTGGTAGTTGTTGGTAGTGGTGGTGGTAGTTGTTGGTAGTGGTGGTGGTAGTTGTTGGTAGTGGTGGTGGTAGTTGTTGGTAGTGGTGGTGGTAGTTGTTGGTAGTGGTAGTGGTGCTATACTCTCTCTCTCTCTAGGCTAATATATTTGTCTTTTTAGAGTATCAACTTTGTACGTTAAAGACACTATTCCTTTATCTCTTTATCACCCCTTTTCCTCTCACCACACTCCCTCACCCCCTCTCCCTCATCCCCTCTCCCTCACCCCCTCTCCTTCACTCGCCTCAAATATGGAAGTACGAAAATTTATGGAGGAATTAATGTAGTTATTATAACTATTTTGGGTAGTTACTACTAGTCTTAACTGCCTAGTTGACTGTAACTACCACCACGACCACTATCACCACTACCAACACTATCACCACTGTGAAATACTGAGTGTTGTGAGTGACAGACTGGTGTGTGTGTGTGTGTGCCATAAACCATTACGTCTTGTCACTCCTCTGGACCTCAATTCTATGTCTATTTCCTTGTGGAGGAAAGTCTCCCATGGCATGGTTCATGGTAGTTGTTACCATCTTCTC
>WNWK01000109.1:197500-230000 GCA_009830355.1 Cherax destructor | reverse complement strand
TTCCTTCCCTGAAACCATGCTGGTTGTCGTTTATAAGCTTGTGTCTTTCTAGGTGCTCCACCATTCTCCTCCTGATGATCTTCTCCATGACTTTGCATACTATACACGTCAGTGACACAGGTCTGTAGTTTAATGCCTCGTGTCTGTCTCCTTTCTTAAAAATTGGGACTACATTTGCCATCTTCCACGCCTCAGGTAGTTGCCCAGTTTCAATGGATGTGTTGAAGATTTGTGTTAGTGGCACACACAACATCTCTGCTCCCTCTCTAAGGACCCACGGAGAAATGTTGTCCGGTCCCACCGCTTTTGAGGTATCGAGTTCACATAGCAGCTTCTTCACCTCCTCCTCGGTTGTGTGTATTTCATCCAGCACTTGTTGGTATACCTCCCTATTCTGAATTCCTGGAGTCCTTCCTGTCTCCTGTGTAAATACTTCTTTAAATCTCATGTTGAGCTCCTCACATACCTCTTGGTCGTTTATTGTGAACTCCCCACCTTCCTTTCTCAGCCTGATTACCTGGTCCTTGACTGTTGTTTTCCTCCTGATGTGGCTATACAGCGTGTGCGTGTGCGTGCGTGTGTGTGTGTGTGTGTTGCTGGGGTTGAACTCCAACAGCCACTTGGTCAGATAATTTCTGCACTTTCTCAAAATCCCTTTACAGCCTTTCCTTGTCCACCATCGGTTTGTTTTTCTTCCCTCCTCCTTCCCTCTCCTCCTTCCCCCTCCTCCTTCCTTTCTTCCTTCCCCTCCTCCTTCCCCTATCTTCCTCAACATCTACTAGCAGAGCTGCGTCAATCTCTATCTCATCTGTCAAGTAGTTGAGATATATGAGAGACTCTAATTGATACGGTGTCAGTCACTCTTGCCATTTCTGATGCCTTTTTCACACTTGCCCTTTCTAATGCCTTTCCCCAGGCAATCCCTCACTGTTTCCTTCCTGTTAAGTTTCCTCTGATCCACTGTAGTGCATTCTCCCTCTGTTGTTGCTCCCTGTTTATCTGTCTTTGCTCCCACTCTCTTGTGCCTTACCGTGTCAAATGTCCTCTTACAGTCCAAGAATATGCAGCCCATCCATCATCCCACACTCTCCTAACATCAACTTTGTACACTTGTACACTGAATATTTCTCTCGGCCTCCTGGCATTAGCTAGACACCACAGCATCTCTCTTTCTAGATCTCCTCTCACTCTCCCATAATTAAGAATTATCTTATACCTCTATCATCTCCTCTTCTTAAATATTCTTTCTCTTCTCTTCTTCGTCATTTTCACTATCAAATTCTAACATGGTTCAATGGATCGGATTATTATTGAGTAATTCTGCGACTGTATTCTAGCAACTCAGTAGACTGGATATACTATATAGGATTTTGTTGATCTAAATTGTTTATCAATTAGGATTTTGTTTTTGCTCGGGAAATGTTTTATTTTCATTTCTCTAATGTTTTTTCAGCGGTTTAACAATGACATTCGTTAGTGGGGTGAGTGTGTGTGTGTGTATGTGTGTGTGTGTGAGAGAGAGAGAGAGAGAGAGAGAGAGAGAGAGAGAGAGAGAGAGAGAGAGAGAGACAAGCTGGTATATGAGTGATCTAAAGCCAGAAACATCTTGGTCATGTTTACATTTTCGTGGGGAAGTGTGTGAAGGCTTGATCCTCCGTCCGTGTGTGTGTGTGATTCAACGCCAGCAGTGGTAAAGGCTCGGCCACACGGCCCCTGGGAGAGCTACATCTTCATGGAATAGGTTCAAGTGTTGCTCTCAACACCATACGTCAGCAAGCAGTGGTCCTGAATCCAAGACCATTCACAAGTGAATTTTAAGGCGGAATTGAATCTCACTTCTTGAAACGACCCACGTGGGTTACGCGCTTTAAACGTCGACAGCTTAGAGTGATGTATGTGAAATAAATGTGTATATATATATATATATATATATATATATATATATATATATATATATATATATATATATATATATATATATATATATATATATATATATAACAACACTGCGCTAGCCAGGGTTCGAACCCATGTTGTACTGGCCCGTCATTGTGAGCGAGAACCACAGGACTACCCAATCCTACAAGAACCAAGCACCCAGCGTCGCTATTCACTGGGTGCTTCGCTAACGTCGCTGGGTGCTTGGCTAACGTCGCTGGGTGCTTGGCTAACGTCGCTGGGTGCTTGGCTAACGTCGCTGGGTGCTTGGCTAGCGTCGCTGGGTGCTTGGCTAACGTCGCTGGGTGCTTGGCTAACGTCGCTGGGTGCTTGGCTAACGTCGCTGGGTGCTTGGCTAACGTCGCTGGGTGCTTGGCTAGCGTCGCTGGGTGCTTGGCTAGCGTCGCTGGGTGCTTGGCTAACGTCGCTGGGTGCTTGGCTAACGTCGCTGGGTGCTTGGCTAACGTCGCTGGGTGCTTGGCTAACGTCGCTGGGTCCTTGGCTAACGTCGCTGGGTGCTTGGCTAACGTCGCTGGGTGCTTGGCTAACGTCGCTGGGTGCTTGGCTAGCGTCGCTGGGTGCTTGGCTAACGTCGCTGGGTCCTTGGTTCTTGTAGGATTGGGTGGTTCTGTGGTTTAAGGCGTCATGTGGTTCTCGCTCACAATGGCAGGCCAGTACAACATGGGTTCGAACCCTGGCTAGCGCAGTGTTGTTATTGATCAATACCACTCGTTCGTGGTTACAATAACATATTAAATAAATTTAAAAAGAATAACTTTCGTGTTGTAGATCTAATGACTCCTACGTGCAAAGGAGCTCAGTTACGTTCGTACTCCTGAAGACTTCTCGTATTTTCCCCTGAGATCCCACAGTGGCATTTTTCTCTTTATAAATTAGGAACCAAAAATAATTCGGATCCAGGTGCTGCAAGCTGGGGCCATATCAACTGATATTTTTTTTCCGAACTTTCTGGAATTGTATTCCACTCACCTACACCTCTTTTTTTTATCATTATTTATGGATTTCTTCCCTTGTTTTTACTAATTTCTCTGTCTAAAAAGGATCCGTAGTTGTGTCGCTGTGTGTGTGTTCTGTTAGCGTGAAGTTCCGGCCAACTTAGATCAAAACATGTTCCTGGTGTGTAGTGACGACTCGCACATCTCACGCTGCAAATATCTCTAATTTTAATCAAATCAACACCGTCGTTCCTCTCGTAATATATTAGATTGCTATCTTCTGAGTGGCCAGTTACATCTTACTCCATATTTAGAGCTCTCCCTCCTGGCACTGTGCTTACATATTTACAGCTCTCCCTCCTGGCACTGTGCTTACATATTTACAGCTCTCCCTCCTGGCACTGTGCTTACATATTTACAGCTCTCCCTATTGGCACTGTGCTCACATATTTACAGCTCTCCCTCCTGGCACTGTGCTTACATATTTACAGCTCTCCCCCTGGCACTGTGCTCACATATTTACAGCTCTCCTTCCTGGCACTGTACTCACATATTTAAAGCTCTGCCTCCTGGCACTGTGCTTACATATTTACAGTTTTTATTGTTTTCTGTGGCAGTTGTTTTTAATTGTGAGGTGTTCTGAGTTTTCCTGTACGTCAGTCTCTCTTCAGAATGATCAAGGGTGAGCTACTGAACCGAGGTCATCAGTCCCTTCCAGAGTGAGGGACTGATTACCTCATCTTCCACTGCCTTCAGTGTAAAAGTTTCTGTGCTGAATTAAAAGATTTGTAAAAAAAGAGGTGACTGGCTGGCGAAACTTGTTGACGGTAAAGACGCTCAGGTGTTGGCATTTATACAGAATTTAATATAACATCTGTCTTGCTACAGTAACACCACTGTACATCTGTATTTCTGGTCTCTCCTCTACTGCTCATGTGTGGAATAGAAGTCACAACAGGTAAGGTACGTAGTTACTGGCCAATGCTGGTTGTAGGGGCGTCAACATATACTATTACCAATACCATAATTTCGTAAGATATAATGACGTAAACAAAACACTGGACAGGAGATGCAACATTCCCCCAATGAAAAGCAGAGGCACCACGAGTACACTGAGAGACAACACAATAAGTGTCAGGGGCCCAACACTGTTCAGCAGCCTCCCAGCATACATAATTGAGATAATGTAACTGAAATACTATTATCTACGTTTTTATCCTATTCTTTGTAAGTTTATTCAGGTATACATAAATACAGTTACACAAATTATCATACATAGTAACGTATGTGTAAATTACCTAGAAAACCCCAAAAAAAGTTAGGGTTAGGGTTATTTAATACATGTTAAGTACTTTTCTTTAAGGGTGTTCCGCAGTTCGGTTGACAGCGCGTTCAGCTCACACATTGAGGTCCGTGGTTCGATCCCCGGTACGGGTGGACACATTAGGACGTGTTTCCTTAAGACACCTGCTGTCCATGTTCACCTAGCAGTAAAATAGTTACCTGGGTGTTAGTCAACTGGTGTGGGTCGCATCCTGGGCACAAAATTGACCTAATTTGCCTTATCTCACTCTCTGAGAGGTTGTGTGGGGTGGCCAGGTACCTGCATGGGCAGAGTGGTTGTGTGGGGTGGCCAGGTACCTGAATGGCCAGAGTGGTTGTGTGGTGGCCAGGTACCTGAATGGTCAGTGGTCGTGTGGTGGCCAGGTACCTGCATGGCCAGAGTGGTTGTGTGTGGTGGCCAGGTACCTGCTTGGCCAGAGTGGTTGTGTGGTGGCCAGGTACCTGCTTGGACAGAGTAGTTGTGTGGTGGCCAGGTACCTGCTTGGCCAGAGTGGTTGTGTGGTGGCCAGGTACCTTCATGGCCAGAGTGGTTGTGTGGGGTGGCCAGGTACCTGCATGGCCAGAGTGGTTGTGTGAGGTGGCCAGGTACCTGCATGGCCAGAGTGGTTGTGTGGGGTGGCCAGGTACCTGCATGGCCAGAGTGGTTGTGTGGTGGCCAGGTATCTGAATGGTCAGTGGTCGTGTGGTGGCCAGGTACCTGCATGGCCAGAGTGGTTGTGTGTGGTGGCCAGGTACCTGCATGGCCAGAGTGGTTGTGTGTGGTGGCCAGGTACCTGCATGGCCAGAGTGGTTGTGTGTGGTGGCCAGGTACCTGCATGGCCAGAATGGTTGTGTGTGGTGGCCAGGTATCTGAATGGTCAGTGGTCGTGTGGTGGCCAGGTACCTGCATGGCCAGAGTGGTTGTGTGTGGTGGCCAGGTACCTGCATGGCCAGAGTGGTTGTGTGTGGTGGTCAGGTACCTGCTTGGCCAGAGTGGTTGTATGTGGTGGCCAGGTACCTGCTTGGCCAGAGTGGTTGTGTGTGGTGGCCAGGTACCTGCTTGGCCAGAGTGGTTGTGTGGTGGCCAGGTACCTGCATGGCCAGAGTGGTTGTGTGTGGTGGCCAGGTACCTGCTTGGCCAGAGTGGTTGTATGTGGTGGCCAGGTACCTGCTTGGCCAGAGTGGTTGTGTGTGGTGGCCAGGTACCTGCTTGGCCAGAGTGGTTGTGTGGTGGCCAGGTACCTGCTTGGCCAGAGTGGTTGTGTGGTGGCCAGGTACCTGCTTGGCCAGAGTGGTGTGTGGTGGCCAGGTACCTGCTTGGCCAGAGTGGTTGTGTGGTGGCCAGGTACCTGCATGGCCAGAGTGGTCGAGTGTGGTGGCCAGGTACCTGCTTGGCCAGAGTGGTTGTGTGGTGGCCAGGTACCTGCTTGGCCAGAGTGGTTGTGTGGTGGCCAGGTACCTGCTTGGCCAGAGTGGTTGTGTGGTGGCCAGGTACCTGCTTGGCCAGAGTGGTTGTGTGGTGGCCAGGTACCTGCTTGGCCAGAGTGGTTGTGTGGTGGCCAGGTACCTGCTTGGCCAGAGTGGTTGTGTGGTGGCCAGGTACCTGCATGGCCAGAGTGGTCGAGTGTGGCGTCCAGCGGCTCTAATTGGCTGTTTGACGACCAATAGGAAGCCTCGGCCTTTGAGCACTGACGTTATAATTGAACATTTTGCTGTGAGTGTTTACGTGTGGGATGGTTACTGTGTAGACCTGCTCTTGCTACCTCCCTCTCCTCCTCCTCTTCCTCCTTCTTCTCCTCCTCCTCCTCTTCTTCTTCTTCTTCTCCTCTTCTTCTTCTTCTCCTCTTCTTTGCCCTCTTCACTTATCTTTCCTTCCTTTTATTCCTCTTTCTCCTCCTTCCCCCTTTTCATCCATTTCTACCTTCTCTTCCACCTTCTCTTGCTACGCGTGGGGACACACACGCACTCACAAAACACAGTAATTAGAACAGCCAACAACAAAGAAGAAGAGAACAGAGTAGAAGAGGAAGAAGAGGAAGACAGGCATCAAGAACTAATCAGACACGTGCCAAGTATTGAAACCACAAGAGACCACGAGTGAGAAGAGACCACGAGTGAGTAGAGACCACGAGTGAGTAGAGACCACGAGTGAGTAGAGACCACGAGTGAGTAGAGACCACGAGTGAGTAGAGACCACGAGTGAGAAGAGACCACGAGTGAGTAGAGACCACGAGTGAGTAGAGACCACGAGTGAGTAGAGACCACGAGTGAGAAGAGACCACGAGTGAGTAGAGACCACGAGTGAGTAGAGACCACGAGTGAGTAGAGACCACGAGTGAGTAGAGACCACGAGTGAGAAGAGACCACGAGTGAGAAGAGACCACGAGTGAGTAGAGACCACGAGTGAGTAGAGACCACGAGTGAGTAGAGACCACGAGTGAGTAGAGACCACGAGTGAGAAGAGACCACGAGTGAGAAGAGACCACGAGTGAGCAGAGACCACGAGTGAGTAGAGACCACGAGTGAGTAGAGACCACGAGTGAGTAGAGACCACGAGTGAGTAGAGACCACGAGTGAGAAGAGACCACGAGTGAGTAGAGACCACGAGTGAGCAGAGACCACGAGTGAGCAGAGACCACGAGTGAGAAGAGACCACGAGTGAGAAGAGACCACGAGTGAGTAGAGACCACGAGTGAGTAGAGACCACGAGTGAGAAGAGACCACGAGTGAGCAGAGACCACGAGTGAGTAGAGACCACGAGTGAGTAGAGACCACGAGTGAGTAGAGACCACGAGTGAGCAGAGACCACGAGTGAGCAGAGACCACGAGTGAGAAGAGACCACGAGTGAGCAGAGACCACGAGTGAGTAGAGACCACGAGTGAGAAGAGACCACGAGTGAGTAGAGACCACGAGTGAGCAGAGACCACGAGTGAGCAGAGACCACGAGTGAGTAGAGACCACGAGTGAGAAGAGACCACGAGTGAGCAGAGACCACGAGTGAGAAGAGACCACGAGTGAGTAGAGACCACGAGTGAGAAGAGACCACGAGTGAGAAGAGACCACGAGTGAGCAGAGACCACGAGTGAGTAAAAGAGACAAGTATTGGAAGCTGACACATCAAAGAGCTCACCCGGAGATGAAATATCGTGGTGGATGCTGAGAGGCTGTCGAGTACTGGGCACCTAAAGTCCCCGATGCTCAGAGCTCCAGTAAATCATCAGACACTGGGGGAGACGTGGCACTCCAGTGCCAAGTGACGAGGGTAATGACACGATTTCCCAGGAATTAAGAGAAAGGAGAAAGTGATACGGAGTTGTTGATCAGGTCACCACTAACAAGCAGTCATCGCAGATTATTTAAAGTGGACAAACTGTAATTGAGGATTATTTTAAAGACTTCTAATATACTTTTGCACATTCACACACAATCTCTCTCTCTCTCTCTCTCTCACTCACACAGGGAAGGGGAAGCCGCCCCCTCCCAAGAATCAGTCATAATCCATCATTTCTCTGGCAAAACACAGGTATTTTATGCTCTTAGGCGAGGAAAGAAAAGAGCTGATGAATGAGGGAGGCGAGGAGGAGGAGAGAGAGAGAGAGAGAGAGAGAGAGAGAGAGAGAGAGAGAGACAGACAGACAGACAGACAGACAGAGAGAAACACATAGAGAGAGAGAGAGAGACAGACAGACAGACAGAGACAGAGACAGAGAGAGACACAGAGAGAGAGAGAGAGACAGAGAGCAGTAGGCAAGTAGAAGACAGCAAGAACTAGAGAATGCTGCTTGTGATCTTGCTTGCCCCTGGACCTGCTGCTTGCCCCTGGACCTGCTGCTTGCCCCTGGACCTGCTGCTTGCCCCTGGACCTGCTGCTTGCCCCTGGACCTGCTGCTTGCCCCTGGACCTGCTGCTTGCCCTGGACCTGCTGCTTGCCCCTGGACCTGCTGCTTGCCCTGGACCTGCTGCTTGCCCTGGACCTGCTGCTTGCCCCTGGACCTGCTGCTTGCCCCTGGACCTGCTGCTTGCCCTGGACCTGCTGCTTGCCCTGGACCTGCTGCTTGCCCTGGACCTGCTGCTTGCCCATGGACCTGCTGCTTGCCCCTGGACCTGCTGCTTGCCCTGGACCTGCTGCTTGCCCTGGACCTGCTGCTTGCCCCTGGACCTGCTGCTTGCCCTGGACCTGCTGCTTGCCCCTGGACCTGCTGCTTGCCCTGGACCTGCTGCTTGCCCTGGACCTGCTGCTTGCCCCTGGACCTGCTGCTTGCCCTGGACCTGCTGCTTGCCCTGGACCTGCTGCTTGCCCTGGACCTGCTGCTTGCCCTGGACCTGCTGCTTGCCCCTGGACCTGCTGCTTGCCCTGGACCTGCTGCTTGCCCTGGACCTGCTGCTTGCCCTGGACCTGCTGCTTGCCCCTGGACCTGCTGCTTGCCCTGGACCTGCTGCTTGCCCCTGGACCTGCTGCTTGCCCTGGACCTGTCTGCTTGCCCCTGGACCTGCTGCTTGCCCCTGGACCTGCTGCTTGCCCTGGACGGCTTGCCTGGACCTGCTGCTTGCCCTGGACCTGCTGCTTGCCCTGGACCTGCTGCTTGCCCCTGGACCTGCTGCTTGCCCTGGACCTGCTGCTTGCCCCCCTGGACCTGCTGGTCACCTCTGACTGCATCATTACATAACCTGTCGAAGCATTTTTTTCATTTCAATTTCCATCTGTAGATCTACTAGCAGCATTCTTCCTCCTCCTCCTCTTCCTCCTCCTCCTCTTCCTCCTCCTCCTCTTCCTCCTCCTCCTCTTCCTCCTCCTCCTCCTCTTCCTCCTCCTCCTCTTCCTCCTCCTCCTCACCTACGTCATAATTTCTTCAGCAAAATGGAAGATGAAAGATGGAAAGTTATGGTGAATTAGAAACATCCAGGATCAAAGTCACCCACATATTGCCTTCTTACTCCCTCTCTCCCTCACGCTCTCTCCCTCACCCTCTCTCCCTCACGACGCTGACTGCCCTGAGCAAACTCCTTCACAAATCTTACAAGATATCTTCCCAACTCCATCTCGTGTATCTTTGTAAAATAAAAACTACAGGTGTAGCAGAGGTCTGGTGTGTCTTAGTCTCTGCTAGGCCAGAAGGAGGAGCAACAGATGTTAGCACACCTGCCCAGCCTCTCCACTCGCTCCGGGGATCGAATCCGGGTCCCTTGGTTGCACGCTACCAATGAGCCACGACTCCCTCATTACATAAAACACTAATTTTTCTCGTTTAATCGACACATTATCTAGTGAAATTTGTTTCTAAATCAAATTAAACAGTTTTTTACGGAAAAAACTAAAATTTTTTTTTTGAAGGGATCGGAAAGAGAGAAAATTGATATATTAAATGGGTGAAAAAATACGGATAATGTACGGAGCAGTGAATCGGCATATATTAACATGTTAAAACAGTGAATTTGCATAGCTATATACGAGGTCCTCTAGTGAGAGCACCACATAACTCACTGTGTGTGTGTGTGTGTGTGTGTGTGTGTGTGTGTGTGTGTGTGTGTGGTGTGTGTGTGTGTGTGTGTGTGTGTGTGTGTGTGTGTGTGTGTGTGCGTGTGTGCGTGTGATCACCTGACACTGGTACTCACTCAGAAGGTCAGATAACAACGATAACTTGATTCATTCTCACAGAGCAGTTTGAACAATGAGGTTAGTTAATGTGTTTGTGATACTGGACCTGGCAGGGTTTGGTTTCAGGTCTGGTCCAAGCCTGGCAGGGACTGAGTCAGGTCTGGTCCAAGCCTGGCAGGGACTGAGTCAGGTCTGGTCCAAGCCTGGCAGGGACTGAGTCAGGTCTGGTCCAAGCCTGGCAGGGACTGAGTCAGGTCTGGTCCAAGCCTGGCAGGGACTGAGCAGGTCTGGTCCAAGCCTGGCAGGGACTGAGACAGGTCTGGTCCAAGCCTGGCAGGGACTGAGCAGGTCTGGTCCAAGCCTGGCAGGGACTGAGTCAGGTAAGCCTGGCCTGCGGCTGTAAGCCTGGCAGGGACTGAGACAGGTCTGGTCCAAGCCTGGCAGGGACTGAGTCAGGTCTGGTCCAAGCCTGGCAGGGACTGAGACAGGTCTGGTCCAAGCCTGGCAGGGACTGAGTCAGGTCTGGTCCAAGCCTGGCAGGGACTGAGTCAGGTCTGGTCCAAGCCTGGCAGGGACTGAGTCAGGTCTGGTCCAAGCCTGGCAGGGACTGAGTCAGGTCTGGTCCAAGCCTGGCAGGGACTGAGACAGGTCTGGTCCAAACCTGGCAGGGACTGAGACAGGTCTGGTCCAAGCCTGGCAAGGACTGAGTCAGGTCTGGTCCAAGCCTGGCAGGGACTGAGTCAGGTCTGGTCCAAGCCTGGCAGGGACTGAGACAGGTCTGGTCCAAGCCTGGCAGGGACTGAGTCAGGTCTGGTCCAAGCCTGGCAGGGACTGAGACAGGTCTGGTCCAAGCCTGGCAGGGACTGAGTCAGGTCTGGTCCAAGCCTGGCAGGGACTGAGTCAGGTCTGGTCCAAGCCTGGCAGGGACTGAGTCAGGTCTGGTCCAAGCCTGGCAGGAACTGAGACAGGTCTGGTCCAAGCCTGGCACTTCTAACTCACACCTCGACCATTCCTACTCACGTCTTTGCTTAATCTCCCAGCAAATCAAGTAATAATAATTATAGTAACTATAATCATAAAAACAGAATTTGAGATTTACTGACCAAATAATATATATATATATATATATATATATATATATATATATATATATATAAAATATATATATATATATATATATATATATATATATATAACCAGCCAAGCTTGCTGGTTATATTATCATAGTTATGTGTCTCCAGTGTCGTAATTCGGTTAATTGGGTTTAAATCCTATCGCCTACACGATAGTCATTAAGACTGAATGTCAACTGTTCACCACCACTCAGCAAGACTTTACTATCTAAAATAGTGATTGAAGGATATTCTCAGTGTATGTATACTGAGATATATACACCTGTCAGTGTATATACACTGAGAGACAGATACAACTCTCAGTGTATATACACTGATAAAATACACCTCTGAGTATATATACACCGAGAAACAGACTATACGATCTGTATCTCCTATACAAGACTTATACTTACCAGAGACAAAAACTTTTTGACAATGAATTATGATACTTTTCTTCTCTCTCAAAAAAAAAAAAAAATACCGTCCCTGTAGAACCGGTGATTTTTTTTCATATATAGCTGAGGGCAAGAGGGTGTCTTATTCATCCTCTCGTGATAATAAAAAGATGATGGGGACCGTCATTGAATTTCGAAATGTGATTTTTGGCCAAGACTGGCGGCTGGCATGTATGTTTACGGCTGCTGTGATTGTTGTTATAGTCTTGAGGGGACGGTAGTGCATTGTCTTATGTAAATCACTGTATTTCTGCTTCGGGGGTATATGTGGGTTATCAACATGTGTGTATGTTTGTGTGTGTGTGTATGTATATGTATGTGGGTGGGTCTGTATAAGTGTGTATGTAGGTATGTATGTATGTTTGTATGTATGTGTATATTTGTGTATGTGTGGGTCTGTATATTTGTTTGTGCGTATGTTTATATATACATATGTATGTATATATGTATGAATGTATGCATGTATGCACGTATGTACGTGCGTATGTATGTGTGTACTGTAAGAGTAACTAATTATATAATACAACATACTCTCAATATACCCAACATACTCTCAACATACCCAACATACTCTCAACATACCCAACATATTCTCAACATACCCAACATACTCTCAATATACCCAACATACTCTCAACATACCCAACATACTCTCAACATACCCAACATACTTTCAACATACCCAACATACTCTCAACATACCCAACATACTCTCAACATACCCAACATACCCAACATATTCACAACATACCCAACATACTCTCAACATACCCAACATACTCTCAATATACCCAACATACTCTCAACATACCCAACATACTCTCAACATACCCAACATACTCTCAACATACCCAACATACTCTCAACATATCCAACATACTCTCAACATACCCAACATACTCTCAACATACGCAATATACTCTCAACATTCACAACATACTGTCAACATACTCACAACATACCCAACATACTCACAACATACTCTCAACATTCACAACATACTGTCAACATACCCAACATACAACATACTCTCAACATACACAACATACCCAACATACTCACAACATACCCAACATACTCTCAACATACCCAACATATCTTTAAGCAAAAAATTTCATCAGTCAACAAAATATTCATTTTTCAAACTCAAAAAAAAAAAAAAACCTGCATTGAATATTACATGGAAAATATTTCACTAATGTATTGTTATTAAAATGGCAATAAATGATTTATATTAAACCAATATATATATATATATATATATATATATATATATATATATATATATATATATATATATATATATATATATATATAGTATATATATTCGTTGAGTTTCGAACTGCCAAAGACTGGGGAATCGAACCGTGTTACTGTGTATTTGTAGCAGGACCTACGCTGTGCCAGAGAGTAAATACCCAGAATATAAACAATTTATATAAGAGAATAAACAGGTTTATATAGAGAGGAATGTGAGGCGTCGCCTTGGATACACAGAGAGCAATACAAGTGTTAGGTAATGAAGTCATTTCTTGCTTGAGTGTGGCCTCTCTCTGCCTCTCACCTGGGGTCGTTAGGCTGTTATTGCTGGTACTTTGTCTGTGTGTGTGTGTACTCACCTATTTGTGGTTGCAGGGGTCGATTCATAGCTCCTGGCCCCGCGTCTTCACTGATTGCTACTAGGTCCTCTCTCTCCCTGCTCCATGAGCTTTATCAAACCTCGTCTTAAAACTATGTATGGTTCCTGCCTCCACTACGTCACTTTCTAGGCTATTCCACTTCCTGACAACTCTATGACTGAAGAAATACTTCCTAACATCCCTTTGGCTCATAGGAATCTTCAACTTCCAATTGTGACCCCTTGTTTCTGTGTCCCCTCTCTGGAACATCTTGTCTCTGTCCACCTTATCTATTCCTCGCAGTATTTTATGTCGTTATCATGTCTCCCCTAACCCTCCTGTCCTCTAGTGTCGTCAGGCCGATTTCTCTTAACCTTTCTTCGTAGGACAATCCCCTTAGCTCTGGGACTAGTCTTGTTGCAAACCTTTGCACTTTGTCTAGTTTCTTGACGTGCTTGACCAGGTGTGGGTTCCAAACTGGTGCTGCATACTCCAGTATGGGCCTGACGTATATGGTGTACAGAGTCTTGAACGATTCCTTAGTGAGGTATTGGAAAGCTATTTTAGGTTTGTGTGTGTGTGTGCGTGTTATTCATCAGCTGGTTTTACACATGTGTCTTATTCATCCCGACTCAGGTGTTTGTTGCAGAATGTTATAGCCTCAACACTCCACTAACCCAGGTACCTATTTACTGCCACTCTTCAGGACCCAGCAATTTCGAGTTTTGAACGGGGTTAGAAATTCTAGAAATTTGCGCCTACCAGAGCCAAAACCCAAAAATTTCGTCCATTTCACGACTAGGTTAGGTTTGTCAGGAAACAGGACAAGTGTTTCGTGACGCGGGTCATACTTATACTATGACCCACAACTGGATCTTTGACCGAGGCCTTCCGCTGGCTCACCCCTCCACACCTTTAAAAAGTTTGGGTTTTAATCCTAAAATATTATTTTTCTCTCTTCCTCTGTGCCTCTGAGACGTATTTATCTTACTTTACCTTCTTATTTCTATCCTCTTTGTCTTTTTCACTCCCTTATTATCAACTCTTTTCCTAGTTCCATTTTTTCTTTTATTTTCACTGTTATTCTCTTTCTTACGTTCGTGGTTATCATATTGTTTAATTATTTTTATTTTTGTTTTTGGTCGTCAGGTGTGTGTGGGAGACGGAGGTAGGCGGGGCGAGGGAACGTTTCGCTCATTAGATATTTATTGAGAGCGAAACGGTGTCAGGAAGAAGGTATTCGTTGGAATATCGACGTTTCGCTCTCTATATTGATCTTCATTAAGTCATGAGTTTTAAATGAAGAGAAACAGAAGATCGAAACGTTATGGGTAAAGGAGCTTGCTCTGCGGTAATGGGTTACTCCGCACGTTTCTCTCCTTTGTGGTGGGAGGGAACCTCTGGTCAGCTCCCTGCACGTTTCTTCTGTCACATGCAACACGTTTCGTTCTCTTTTATTACAGTGGTTCAATTTCTTCCATTGATTTTTAGGCGCAGTTTATGGCGTCAGGTTTGCACTGGCCGTCACTGGGGTTCAGCAAATTGAAAATCTTATTGTTCTATTGTTTTTGGCCTATTGAGAAGTTCAAAATTCTAGTTTTTTTTCAATATATTCACCGTTTTTAATGTCAGGAAGAACACACATATACACAGGGGTCAGGAGCTGTGACTCGACCCCTGCAATTACATATAGGCGAGTAGATACAGACACAAAGGCACACACTCACACAAACACACACAAACACAAACACACAAATACGCATACACACAAACACACACACACACAAATACACATACACACACACACATACGCACACACACACACACATACACACACACATACACACACATAGACACAAACACACACACACCACCGCCACATGAACTCTACAACTTACTTAAGGAATAAGCCAAGTTTTCTTAAGGAGTTGGCTTCCTTCTGGGCCCCTCAGGTGAGAGCCAAGAAAATTTACCTAAGAGAATTTGCTCGTAGTGAGGAATTTGTGATGCTGTAAAAGATGCTGTGGCAGAGATGTCTTCTTAATGTAATGAAAATGATGCTTAAAGGAAAGCTGGCAATAATAATAATAATAATAATAATAATAATAATAATAATAATGAAGACAGGCTAATGTTTATCTTTATAATTATTATTATTTTTATTATTATAATAGCAATAATAATTTTATCAATAATAATAGTAATAATAACAATAGTAATAATAACAATAACAATAATTGTAATAACAACAATAATAATAATAATTAATAATAACAATAATAACATCAATGATATATATTTTATATATATATATATATATATATATATATATATATATATATATATATATATATATATATATATATATATATATATATATATATATATCCTTAAAGCTTATTATAATAGTGCTACTCTTAGTTAATGCTTTATTTTAGGTGAAGAAAATAAAGTTTTAAGTTACTTCATCTTGCTTCCTGAATAATAAATTTAAGTTGTTTATATTTACCTGAGCCAGGTCTCCAGAGTGATGCTGGGAAGGTCACGAGTGAAACTTTATGCACTCTCTTCTTGCAACTTAGACTATTTACTCTAGTGCAAGTTTAATGTGTGTGTGTGTGTGTGTGTGTGTGTGTGTGTGTGTGTGTGTGTGTGTGTGTGTGTGTGTGTGTGTGTGTGTGCGTGCGTGCACACGCGCTTGTGTCAGTCTTTGAAAAAAAAGGGAGGGGTTATTCTTTTAGAGAAAAAGGGGGAGGGGTTCACTACATCACGCTAGGCTACGCTACTCTTTTGAACATTATAGAAATATTTCTCACTCTAATCCTTATTAATATATACTAATATTTACTACTATAATACTGGTGTATACGTGTGTGTGTGTGTGCGTGTTTACTAGCTTGTTCTTCGAAAAAAAAGGGGGTCGCTAGGCTACACAACTCTTCTGAATATTTTAAATCACTTACTAAATATTGTCAGAGTTACCACTATCTATCCCCTGGCACTCAAAGTTAGGGAGAGTGATGGTATAACATACACCAGCAGGGAGAGACACACAGAGTTTAAAGACAAACCAAAATTGGTGCCACACAAGTGACGTCGTCTGCACAACAATGGCGGCTCCTGGTGGTGGCTTCTATGGTCTCCTTCAGTTTGTAACTCACTCCGTAGATTTTACCATGCATAAAAAACTTGGTATTCACTCTTTTTCCTTTAGTATTATGGTCATAACAACTCAGATGACACTAACTGTAGTCACAACTGCTGGGGATTGACTAATATTTTTCTTTCATTATTTACTGTATCTCTCGTTTAAGACATTATCACTACACTGCTGCTATAACCAACCAGATATTTGCATTTATTTTTATTTAAGGTTCCAACCTTGACCCATTAAATATAATTATTTAGATTATTTGTGTCAACAGTTTGGCCGACACTGACCAGCTGACTGCTACCTCACTCACACCTGCCACTAAAATCACTCGCATTCATATTTAAATTGTAAAATTCTTGATGTTATCACATTATTCACACACTAGAACGCTGTTACACTCTTGTAGGTATGTTCACTGATTCACTCACGTACTATGACCGCTAATAATAACTTAGGACACCTGCTAGAACGATAAATCCAGGGAGCACTATTAACTATACTGTTAAGTAAAAGGACACAAATGCAACTAATGTGACATTTTATTGTGGCAACGTTTCGCTCTCCAGGAGCTTTCTCAAGCCGTTACAAGCGATATATGGACACAGTGGGTTTATATATACTCAAAGTGAGGTGAAATACTAGTGGTGGTAGTAGTAGTGATATTAGTAGTAGTAGTAGTAATACAATAAGGTAGAACAATCAATATGCACATGAGTAAAGGTGATACAACAAATACTAGGTAGTATAACAATAGGTTAGACAAATATTTCTGCTGGAGGTTGAAATATCGAAGGCCTGTAGGAGTGTTCCACATCTACGATCTGCTTGTGTTGAATTAGAGAGAGACTATGTGATGGTAGGGTTTACTCTTTCAGGAGGATTCTTGCTAAGACTTCAGAGATGGTGAAGCTGCCTTTGTTTTGTTTAATTGTGTTAGAAACAGAGATAAGTGCTGATTCAAGGCATTTGCGTCTACGGAAATTAGTTTCTTGATTACTAGTCGGGCGTCTTTGAATTTCATGAGATGATTGTTGGAATTTCGGTGTTGTACGCAGGCGTTGTTCAGGTTATCGTTTCTGCATGCATTAATGTGTTCATTGATGCGTGTTTCGAGGTTCCTTGCTGTTTCTCCTACATATTCTGTCGCAGCCCACAGGGTATAGTGTAGACCCCGCGTTGACTGGTTCATGGTGCTTGATTTAGTCTTGGTTAGATCCTTAATAGAAGTACTGAGCGATGGCGACTCTAGTGTTAGCTTGTGCAAATACTTTAGAAATGTTGGATGCAACCTGGCTGTTGGGAAGAACTATAACTTTGTTTGGAGTGGTGTTGACTATACTGCTTCACGTGTGTGTGTCTGTGTACTCACCTATTGTACTCACCTATTTGTGGTTGCAGGGGTCGAGTCATAGCTCCTGGCCCCGCCTCTTCACTGATTGCTACTAGGTCCTCTCTCTCCCTGCTCCATGAGCTTTATCAAACCTCGTCTTAAAACTATGTATGGTTCCTGCCTCCACTACGTCACTTTCTAGGCTATTCCACTTCCTGACAACTCTATGACTGAAGAAATACTTCCTAACATCCCTTTGACTCATAGGAGTCTTCAACTTCCAACTGTGACCCCTTGTTTCTGTGTGTGTGTGTGTGTGTGTTTTTCAACGTACATAAAATTCCATGATATAAGAGGTAATTACCATTATTATTGTTGCCAGTTCTTCCTTTATCATCTTAAAAATCTTACCTCTGCATCACAGCAAGAATTTCTGCTTCCTACGGCCGGTTTATCATCTGTTTTATTATCTTCTACCTAAACCAGCGGGGGATTTAAACCCGAGTGATTTGTGTGATTTGTGTGAGTTTGAGCCCGGATATTGTGGTTGATGAATGGTGATGGTTGTGGGTGGTGGTAGTTGTGGTTGTAGTAGCAATAGTGGTAGTAGTAGTAATGGTGGTAGTAGTAGTAGTAATGGTGGTAGTAGTAGTAGTAATGGTAGTAGTAGTAGTAGTAATGGTGGTAGTAGTAATGGTGGTAGTAGTAGTAATGGTGGTAGTAGTAGTAATGGTGGTAGTAGTAGTAATGGTGGTAGTAGTAGTAATGGTGGTAGTAGTAGTAATGGTGGTAGTAGTAATGGTGGTAGTAGTAGTAGTAGTAATGGTGGTAGTAGTAGTAGTAGTTGTAATGGTGGTAGTAGTAGTAGTAGTAGTAATGGTGGTAGTAGTAGTAGTAATGGTGGTAGTAGATAGTAAGTGAATGGTGGTAGTAGTAATGGTGGTAGTAGTAATGTTGGTAGTAGTAGTAATGTTAGTGTAGTAATGGTGGTAGTAGTAGTATTAGTAGTAATGGTGGTAGTAGTAGTAGTAGTTGTAATGGTGGTAGTAGTAGTAGTAGTTGTAATGGTGGTAGTAGTATTAGTAGTAATGGTGGTAGTAGTAGTAGTAGTTGTAATGGTGGTAGTAGTATTAGTAGTAATGTTGGTAGGGGTGTAATGCGGGTTACATTAATTTTAAACATTAAAAATTACGTCGGGAATAGTTATCGCTGACGGAGGATCGATCCCGCATCTCTTCTCGCACATAATGAGGCCCACGGACGGGATATCCAGCCTCCACTACATGGCCCTGATAGCCCCTATGGGTTTAACGCCATTAGGCTAGTAGGCGAGCATTAAGTGTGTTATGCCAGAAATATCCTGGCTAGGAGCGCAGTTGTTTTGAAAAAAACAAATAGCATTTACACGGTTGAAATTGTTGCATTTGTTGATGATTGATGATAGTAGGTTGTAGGATGCTGCATCATCATCTCCGAGTGCCTTGCTCCTCGCAGATGCAGCCTCCGCACTTGTAATTAATTGAGGGAGTTACGGGGCAGGACGCTGGCATTCTTCACAGGGTCTTGACGAACACTGCAGCACCACCACCAGCACCACCAGCACCAGCACCACCACCAGCAGCAGCACTCCTGGCTCATGCTAGGTAGGTTCCTCTCAGATTTAATATTTCCAAGTTAGATACTTGTACAGAAAGCTTTTTATTTTCCCCGGGTAATAATTTTTATATATATATATATATATATATATATATATATATATATATATATATCTAGGTGGTGTGGTGTTAATTTGAGAAGCGTACACGGACACATAGTGGGCAGGATACACAACACGCTGACACAGGAGGAGATGTAATAAATTGGGCAATCTGTCTGCTCTCTCTCTCTCTCTCCGTGTCCAATTAATGACTGGTCGACCGCCTGCATGTCTAGGACATGTCTAGGACACGTAGAGTCTGCATGTACGCTGCGTTTCCAGTGCATATCTGCTCCGTGTGTCTGCTGTGTGGGTGTGTGTGCACGTCTGCTGTGTGTGTGCACGTCTGCTGTGTATAATAACACTTCTGCTGTAAGTACTGATACACTGTATCGTGACTTGCTTTTTCTTAAGTAAGTCAGATTAGAAAATATTCTCTTGTCGATATTTACCTCGATGTTTACCTCTTGTGTTATTGCTGATACGTATTATCAGTCACATTCTGGTGAGGAATACGAAAGAGTTTGGGAAAGATGGGAATGAGATGAGAGAATCAATTCTGAAGTGTTATTTTGTGGAGTTTGATAAGAAAATGGGAGAGAGAGAGAGAGAGAGAGAGAGAGAGAGAGAGATTAAGCCAAGTTTCGCTCTGTGTATAGCGTTACCGTGCCATGTTTCGCGCTGTAAACCTTTAAGAAGATACGTTTCACTCTTTGTAGAGCTTTGCTCTACACAGTATAGTCTGAGAGGTGTATATTTCCCAGTGTATATACACTAAGAGGTGTATATCTCCCAGTGTATATACACTGAGAGGTGTATATCTCCCAGTGTATATACACTGAGAGGTGTGTATCTCCCAGTGTATATACACTGAGAGGTATCTCCCAGGGTATATGCACTGAGAGGTGTGTATCTCCCAGTGTATATACACTGAGAGGTATATATCAGTGTATGTACAGGTGACAGTCATTAGATAGACTTTAAATTTTAATGTCAAACTCAAGAGTATTTTAATATTTTTCAAATTTTGTCAGCTATGTTTGTAACAGCCTGGTTGATCAGGCAAGCACTAGACAAGCCTGGTCCAAGACCACACTAGCCTGGTCCAGGACCACCAGCACCACACTAGCCTGGTCCAGGACCACCAGCACCACACTAGCCTGGTCCTGGATTACCAGCACCACACTAGCCTGGTCCAGGACCACCAGCACCACACTAGCCTGGTTCTGGACCACCAGCACCACACTAGCCTGGTCCAGGACCACCAGCACCACACTAGCCTGGTCCTGGATTACCAGCACCACACTAGCCTGGTCCAGGACCACCAGCACCACACTAGCCTGGTTCTGGACCACCAGCACCACACTAGCCTGGTTCTGGACCACCAGCACCACACTAGCCTGGTCCTGGATTACCAGCACCACACTAGCCTGGTCCTGGATTACCAGCACCACACTAGCCTGGTCCAGGACCACCAGCACCACACTAGCCTGGTTCTGGACCACCAGCACCACACTAGCCTGGTTCTGGACCACCAGCACCACACTAGCCTGGTCCAGGACCACCAGCACCACACTAGCCTGGTCCTGGATTACCAGCACCACACTAGCCTGGTCCAGGACCACCAGCACCACACTTGTCTGGTCCAGAACAACCAGGACCACACTTTCCCTGTCCAGGATCGCACTAGCCTGGTCCTGAACCACCAGCATCAGACTAGCCTGGTCCAAGACAACCAGCATCAGACTAGCCTGGTCCAAGACAACCAGCATCAGACTAGCCTGGTCCAGGACGACCAGCATCAGACTAGCCTGGTCCAAGATCACAGCCCAACACTAGCCTGGTCCAAGATCACAGCCCAACACTAGCCTGGTCCAAGATATCAGCACAATCAGACTAGCCTGGTCCAAGACAACCAGCATCAGACTAGCCTGGTCCAGCACCACACTAGCCTGGTCCAGGACACACCAGACCTAGCCTGGTCAAGATACGCACACTAGCTGGTCCAGACCCACTAGCTGTCCAGAACACACTATCGGTCCAGACACCAGCACCAACTAGCCTGGTCCAGCACCACACTAGCCTGGTCCAGGACAACACCAGCCTGGTCTAAAACCATACCAGCCTAGTCCAGGACTACCAGCACCAACCATCCTGGTCCAGCACCACACCAGTCTGGTCTAGAACCATACCAGCCTAGTCCAGTACTATCAGCACCAACTAGCCTGGTCCAGCACCACACGAGCCTGGTCCAGCACCACACCAGCCTGGTTTAGAACCACACCAGCCTAGTCCAGGACTACCAGCACCAACTAGTCTGGTCCAGTACCACACCAGCCTGGTCTAGAACCATATCAGCCTAGTCCAGGACTATCAGCACCAACTAGCCAGGTCTAGCTCCACACTAGCCTGGTCCAGCACCACACCAGCCTGGTCTAGAACCATACCAGCCTAGTCCAGGACTATCAGCACCAACTAGCCAGGTCTAGCTCCACACTAGCCTGGTCCAGCACCACACCAGCCTGGTCCAGCACCACACTAGCCTGGTCCAGAACCACCACAAAAACACTTACATTACTCAAATAATTCCAAATTAACTCAAACAATTCACACAATTCCCCCCCAAAAAATCCCTATTACCCAAATAATAAAAGACGAATTAAAAAATAACGCAAATCACTAAAAAAAATAACTAAACGAACCCTCAGTGGATATAATTGAAACCAGACATACATTGAAACATATATTTACACATATACAGAGTGGATTATTAATAATCGGAGCGTTAAATCCGCATGTACAAATCTTAGAGCAGAGAAACAAGGGAGAAATAAAAGCATTTGAGGACTAGGAGTGCCGCAAGGTGACAAAAGCTTCCCGTTTTCTTCTGACCTGTAAAATAGAGAAAACGGGAGTTAGGCTTAAGGCAGGAAAAAAGGGGGAGACTGATTTATTATCCAGGTGGGCAAAATTGTCAGTTAGTGAGTAATATATCGTATGAATGTAGAAAACGTAGAGTAATATATACTAGTAAACATAGAAAACGGATTAATCATAATAGTAATAGTAATCATAATAATAATATTAATTAATAATAATAATAATAATTATAATAATAATAATGATAGTAATAACAATAATAATGATAGTAATAACAATAATAATGAGTTACAATAATAATAATAATGATAGTTACAATAATGATAGTTACAATAATAATGATAGTTACAATAATAATGATAGTTACAATAATAATAATAATAATAATTAATAAAAATAGTAATAATAATAATGATAACAATAATAATAATTATAATAATAATAATAATAATAATAATAATAATAATAATAATAATAATAATATCTCCAGTAACGCAGAAAACGGAGGAATAACGTAACGCAGCAACAAAGAAAACGGGGGTAGGAAAATGTTATTATGATCCTCACTAAACTTATTAAAGTCACCCATGAAAAATTGGGGAAATAAGGGGAGGAGAGGGGTGAAGGGAGGAGGGAGTTAAAGGGGGTGGAAGGTTAAAGGGAAGTGGGTTTAATTGAATAAAGAGGTGGAATTTAATTTTGAACAGCTGTTCACAGAGTACTTAATAAGTGGTTGGGTCCTCCCCTATTTTTTTCCTATTTTTTTTTTTTGAGGGTTATTGATGGTTTGATGGGTAGGTGGGGGATTGGGGGGGCGTTGGTGATTATGGGGGGTTCAGTAGTGGTGTGTGTGTATGTTTTATGTCTTTCTTACTCCCTCGTCTGATAGAAATCAAAATCTCGTGGCCCCTAAAAAAAGACAAATATTTCCATTCACCTTTGTCTTTAGCCAGAGGGGGGATCCCCACTCCCCCACGTCCCCACACCCCCACCCTCCTCTCCATTCCTCTATCAACCCGCCCGGGTAGAGCTCCGTCAGGGCTTTATAGAGCCCTTACACAGAGTGGAACACAGACCTGACGTCGTGCCGAAGGTACTTCAATGTACTCACTGTACACTGCCACGAACTACACTTGTACACACACACACACTATGTACTCCCACGCATGTTCACAAATTTCCTTGTACTCCAAGTGCGTTCATGTACTCGTGTGTACACTCATATACTCGTCTATACCCTCATGTAATCGTGTGCATTCTCATGTACTCGTGTGTACTCTCATGTACTAATGTGTACTCCACCCACCAGCGTTGTGGTAGTACTCCTGGGCGCTGAGATAGCTACGGTTTGGTAGTTGGACCTGAGTAGCCTTGACGTGCTTGCTACCCAGAGAGGTGACGCACGACACAGTGATGACTCCTCTCTGGAAGTAGTCGTCCCGTGCCTGGAAAACCAGGCCCACTGTCCTCTGGCTCACCTGACGAACGTAACTCTGGAACGAAGGGCAGTAGAGTTAGAGCGTAGGATGTCGGGACTGACCTCGGAAAAAGTAGAGTTGGGAGCGTAGGATGTCTGGACTGACCTCCAGGAAGTACAAGTGGAGGTTTGTGAGACGTAGGATGTCTGGATGACCTCAGGAATACAAGTGAGGAGTTTGTGAGCGTAGGATGTTGGACGACCACCAGGAATACAAGTGGGGAGGTTTGTGAGCGTAGGATGTCTGGACTGACCTCCAGGAATACAAGTGAGGAGGTTTGTGAGCATAGGATGCTGGACTGACCTCCAGGAATACAAGTGAGGAGGTTTGTGAGCATAGGATGCTGGACTGACCTCCAGGAATACAAGTGAGGAGGTTTGTGAGCATAGGATGCTGGACTGACCTCCAGGAATACAAGTGAGGAGGTTTGTGAGCGTAGGATGTCTGGACTGACCTCCAGGAATACAAGTGAGGAGGTTTGTGAGCGTAGGATGTCTGGACTGACCTCCAGGAATACAAGTGAGGAGGTTTGTGAGCGTAGGATGTCTGGACTGACCTCACAGGAATTGAGTAGATTGGAGGTTTGTGAGCGTAGGATGTCTGGACTGACCTCCAGGAATACAAGTGAGGAGGTTTGTGAGCGTAGGATGTCTGGACTGACCTCCAGGAATACAAGTGAGGAGGTTTGTGAGCGTAGGATGTCTGGACTGACCTCAGGAATACAAGTGAGGAGGTTTGTGAGCGTAGGATGTCTGGACTGACCTCCAGGAATACAAGTGAGGAGGTTTGTGAGCGTAGGATGTCTGGACTGACCTCCAGGAATACAAGTGAGGAGGTTTGTGAGCATAGGATGCTGGACTGACCTCCAGGAATACAAGTGAGGAGGTTTGTGAGCGTAGGATGTCTGGACTGACCTCCAGGAATACAAGTGAGGAGGTTTGTGAGCATAGGATGCTGGACTGACCTCCAGGAATACAAGTGAGGAGGTTTGTGAGCGTAGGATGTCTGGACTGACCTCCAGGAATACAAGTGAGGAGGTTTGTGAGCGTAGGATGTCTGGACTGACCTCCAGGAATACAAGTGAGGAGGTTTGTGAGCGTAGGATGTCTGGACTGACCTCCAGGAATACAAGTGAGGAGGTTTGTGAGCGTAGGATGTCTGGACTGACCTCCAGGAATACAAGTGAGAGGTTTGTGAGCGTAGGATGTCTGGACTGACCTCCAGGAATACAAGTGAGGAGGTTTGTGAGCGTAGGATGTCTGGACTGACCTCCAGGAATACAAGTGAGGAGGTTTGTGAGCATAGGATGCTGGACTGACCTCCAGAAACACAAAACAAGTCTAAAAAAAAGGCCCGTGAACTGAAAATGGCTGATGTAAAGTTTTGGAGAATAAAAACCTGGAATTAGACTGAAGAAATCTTCTTTGCAAACTTTCCGTGTATTCACTGTCTGAAACGGAATAAAAATGGGATGAGGAGAGTTCAATTAAATTTACTCAAACATGGAACTGGAAATAAAATTGAAGACGTCTTTATTAACTTCAGTTTCTTACGTCTGGAATGAAAAACAAAACAGAAATAAAGTCTTCCATGAATGAGACACATGTGGAACACCTGGGTGTCTCCTGGGACACTCAGGTGTTGCACATGTGTCTTATTCATCAACTAGTGGGACTGATTACCTCAAACTCCCTCTGATCTTCAACCCCTCTTCTCTGTATTGGACTGATGAAGCCACAATAAACACACCCAGGTGTTGCACAAGTTGATCTCCGGGAAGACAAATATATTGACGATTTATTCCGTAAGGTTAATTCTGGGAGGACATGAAATTGAAAGGCCCGTGAGTTGAGCAATGCTCCTGGGCCGCAAGTAATAGAGTAAAGTTAAAAGAAAATCTTTGATTTATTTGGTATGGTCAACTTTAAAAGGATGGAAAATTGAGAGGGTCATCAAGTGAGCAATTAATTCTGAGGTGTCGCAAACACAGGAGTTGAAATTGGGGATTTTTCGACCTAAGTCTAGTTGAGTGATCTATTATATTGAAGGTCATGGGGGGGATTTAAGTTCGATCCGAGGAAGGGGATGTTAAGAACACTTCCTGGGATCAAGATCCTTTTCCTCCACCTCCATCAAGACACCTCCATCAAGGCACCTCCATCAAGGCACCTCCATCAAGGCACCTCCATCAAGGCACCTCCATCAAGACACCTCCATCAAGGCACCTCCATCAAGACACCTCCATCAAGGCACCTCCATCAAGGCACCTCCATCAAGACACCTCCATGAAGGCACCTCCATCAAGACTCCTCCTTCAAGGCACCTCCATCAAGGCACCTCCATCAAGGCACCTCCATCAAGGCACCTCCATCAAGACACCTCCATCAAGACACCTCCATCAAGACTCCTCCATCAAGGCACCTCCATCAAGGCACCTCCATCAAGGCACCTCCATCAAGGCACCTCCATCAAGACAACCAGGAACGTCCGCTCCTAAAATATTTAGCCACAAAACGTTCCTTACCTCGGACGTTCTACGTACAAACGTTCAATTGCAAACGTTGGAGTCTGCAACGTTAGAGAATTTCCTTCTATATAACTGGATGTAGAAGTGAGGAATGGGGAGGGAGGAAGGAAGAAGTGGGATGGAGAATAGGGAGAGAAGGGAGACAATGAAGGGGGAGAGAGGGAAGGGAATGAGGTAGATAGGAGGGAGAGAGATGGAAGAATGAAGGAATAACGTAGATGGAGGAATGACGTAGATACGAGGGAGGGAGAGAGATTAAGGAATGAGGTAGATAGGAGGGAGGGAGAGAGAGGGACAGAGAGGGAGGGAGGGAAGGAGGGAGGGCGTGTGAGGAAGAATATAATGAGGGAGGATCGGAGGAATACATTGATGGAAAGAGTAATACAACAACAGAAGGAGGGAGATAGAGAGGGATTGAAAAATATAGTGATGGAGTAAAGAGAGAATAATGTGAGGGACTGAGAGAGGGAGGGGGAGGGAGGGAGGGAGGGGGAGAGAGAGAGGGAGGGAATATAAGGAAGGAGGAATGTAAACAATACAGTTTCCTTCTATTTTAAAAAAATATTTCCTCTATGTTCTTTCTCTCTCTTTAATTATTGAAAGAGAGAGAGAGAGAGAGAGAGAGAGAGAGAGAGAGAGAGAGAATAATATATAAATAAGAAGAGAGGGGATGGAAAAGAAGAAAGAGGAAAGGTATGAATACAGAGAAGGGAGGAATAAGAGACTTTAAGTAAAGAGGAAATATGAGAATTAAAGTTGAGAGAGAGAGAGAGAGAGAGAGAGAGAATTATTCTCCCTTCCTTCCTTCTCACGCAAGGTTACACTCCCTTCCTCCCTCTTTCCATACCAATTACCGCCTCTCTTATAATCCCCCTTTATCAGGGCTCCGTCGTAATTACCAACATTATCTCCTTCATTCCCTCTCTCCCTCTCTCCTTCCTTAGTGATCAACTCAACTATTGCTGCCGGGTATGCCTTTTTCATCCCTTAGTTGATTTTGGCTCTTTCTGATATCTCAGTGTGTGAGTTTGTGTAGATGATAATCTCCCTTTATAGTTGGTAGTGGTGAGTGTATGGTTATATTCAGAGATGTATGGTAAGTTGAGTTTTGTGTGGTGATCTTGGACTTTGCTGTATTTAGTGGTATACGTTCGTAGGTTCTCCTAGTTGTGGTGATTAGGGGGAGTGTTGTGGGTGATTTATTGGGTATGTGGTTGTGGGGTGAGTAGTGTTTGGTGTGGTGAGTGTGATGGTGGTGTTTGTGGGGTGGTAGTGTTGTGGGTGATGATTGTATGTGTGGGGTGATGGTGGGGTGTTTGTGGGGTGGTAGTGTTGTGGGTGATGATTGTATGTGTGGGGTGATGGTGGGGTGTTTGTGGGTGGTAGTGTTGTGGGTGATGGTTGTATGTGTGGGGTGATGGTGGGGTGTTTGTGGGGTGGTAGTGTTGTGGGTGATGATTGTATGTGTGGGGTGATGGTTGGGTCTTTGTGGGTGGTAGTGTTGTGGTGATGGTTGATGTGTGGGGTGATGGTGGGTGTTTGTGGGGTGGTAGTGTTGTGGGTGATGATTGTATGTGTGGGTGATGGTGGGGTGTTTGTGGGTGGTAGTGTTTAGGGTGATGATTATATGTGTGGGGTGATGGTGGGGTGTTTGTGGGGTGAGTGTATGTGTGGGTGATGGTGTATTGTGGTGGTGTTTATGAGTGGTTGTATTGTGGGGTGATAGTGTTGTGGGTAGAGGTGTATGTGTGGGGTGATGGTTGTTTGTGGTGGTAGTGTTGTGGGTGATGGTTGTATGTGTGGGGTGAGTGGGTTTGTGGGTGGTAGTGTTGTGGGTGATGGTTGAATGTGTGGGGTGATGGTGGGGTGTTTGTGGGGTGGTAGTGTTGTGGGTGATGATTGTATGTGTGGGGTGATGGTGGGGTGTTTGTGGGGTGGTAGTGTTGTGGGTGATGGTTGTATGTGTGGGGTGATGGTGGGGTGTTTGTGGGGTGGTAGTGTTGTGGGTGATGGTTGAATGTGTGGGTGATGGTGGGGTGTTTGTTGGGTGGTAGTGTTGTGGGTGATGATTGTATGTGTGGGGTGATGGTGGGGTGTTTGTGGGGTGGTAGTGTTGTGAGGTGATGGTTGTAGTGTGGGGTGATGGTGGGGTGTTTGTAGGTGGAGTGTTTGTGGGTGATGGTGTTGAGATGTGTGGGGTGATGGTGGGGTGTTTGTGGGGTGGTAGTGTTGTGGGTGATGGTTGTATGTGTGGGGTGATGGTGGGGTGTTTGTGGGGTGGTAGTGTTGTGGGTGATGGTTGAATGTGTGGGGTGATGGTGGGGTGTTTGTGGGGTGGTAGTTTTGTGGGTGATGGTTGAATGTGTGGGGTGATGGTGGGGTGTTTGTGAGGTGGTAGTTTTGTGGGTGATGGCTGAATGCGTGGAGTGATGGTGGGTGTTTGTGGGGTGGTAGTGTTGTGGGTGATGGTTGTATGTAGGGGGTGATGGTGGGGTGTTTGTGGGGTGGTAGTTTTGTGAGTGATGGTTGAATGTGTGGGGTGATGGTAGGGGTGTTTGTGGGATGGCAGTGTTGTGGGTAATGATTGTATGTGTGGGGTGATGGTAGGAGTGTTTGTGGGATGGCAGTGTTGTGGGTAATGATTGTATGTGTGGGGTGATGGTAGGAGTGTTTGTGGGATGGTAGTGTTGTGGGTAATGATTGTATGTGTGGGGTGATGGAGAGGGTGTTTGTGGGGTGGTAGTGTTATGGGTGATGATTGTATGTGTGGGGTGGTAGTGTTGTGGGTGATGATTGTATTTGTGGGGTGATGGGGAGAGTGTTTGTGGAGTGGTAGTGTTGTGTGTGAGATGTTAATTGTATGTGTGGGGTGTGGAGAGAGAGCCAAAAAAAACCCACCACGATGATTGTTATTTCTGTATGGTGGATGGGGGAGGTTACAATTGATACAAGAATGTCAGGTGGGAATATCCTGATGTGTAGTCAGCAAGGAGACCTGTGCCACAGTGATGACGTTACCATACCAGTGTTTACAACACTGTCTGACCTTCCATTGTCAGATGTTGAAGAAACTCAGTGTTTAGCATATAACACAGGTGATAGCAGTGGCAGTGTAACACAGGTGATAGCAGTGGCAGTGTAACACAGGTGATAGCAGTGGCAGTGTAACACAGGTGATAGCAGTGGCAGTGTAACACAGGTGATAGCAGTGGCAGTGTAACACAGGTGATAGCAGTGGCAGTGTAACACAGGTGATAGCAGTGGCAGTGTAACACAGGTGATAGCAGTGGCAGTGTAACACAGGGATGATAGTAGGTGATGAGCATGTAACACAGGTGATAGTAGTGGCAGTGTAACACAGGTGATAGCAGTGGCAGTGTAACACAGGTGATAGCAGTGGCAGTGTAACACAGGTGATAGTAGTGGCAGTGTAACACAGGTGATAGCAGTGGCAGTGTAACACAGGTGATATCAGTGGCAGTGTAACACAGGTGATATCAGTAGCAGTGTAACAGGTGATATCAGTGGCAGTGTAACACAGGTGATAGTAGTGGCAGTGTAACACAGGTGATAGCAGTGGCAGTGTAACACAGGTGATAGCAGTGGCAGTGTAACACAGGTGATAGCAGTGGCAGTGTAACACAGGTGATAGCAGTGGCAGTGTAACACAGGTGATAGCACAGGCAGTGTAACACAGGTGATAGCAGTGACAGTGTAACACAGGTGATAGTAGTGGCAGTGTAACACAGGTGATAGTAGTGGCAGTGTAACACAGGTGATAGCAGTGGCAGTGTAACACAGGTGATAGTATTGGCAGTGTAACACAGGTGATAGCAGTGGCAGTATAACTCAGGTGATTGCAGTGGCAGTGTAACACAGGTGATAGCAGTGGCAGTGTAACACAGGTGATAGCAGTGGCAGTGTAACACAGGAGATAACAGTGGCAGTGTAACATAGGTGATAGTAGTGGCAGTGTAACACAGGTGATAGTAGTGGCAGTGTAACACAGGTGATAGCAGTGGCAGTGTAACTCAGGTGATTGCAGTGGCAGTGTAACACAGGTGATAGCAGTGGCAGTGTAACACAGGTGATAGCAGTGGCAGTGTAAGACAGGTGATAGCAGTGGCAGTGTAACACAGGTGATAGCAGTGGCAGTGTAACACAGGTGATAGCAGTGGCAGTGTAACACAGGTGATAGCAGTGGCAGTGTAACACAGGTGATAGCAGTGGCAGTGTAAGACAGGTGATAGCAGTGGCAGTGTAACCAGGTGATAGCAGTGGCAGTGTAACACAGGTGATAGCAGTGGCAGTGTAACACAGGTGATAGCAGTGGCAGTGTAACACAGGTGATAGCAGTGGCAGTGTAAGACAGGTGATAGCAGTGGCAGTGTAACACAGGTGATAGCAGTGGCAGTGTAACACAGGTGATAGCAGTGGCAGTGTAACACAGGTGATAGCATCAGTTTTACCAAGAAGAACTCTGTGATCTGATACGTGACCTCAGTCTGTCAGAGCAAACATCTCAACTTTTACAATCCAGACTTAAAGAAGAGAACTGTCTATAACAAGTTAAAATAACAGCTTATTGGACAAGAGAGGTTGATCTCCTGCAATAACATTCCTGGACTTAAATATTGCAATAACTTGAATACTGCTATAACATCCCTGGACTTAAATATTGCAATAACTTGTATACTGCTATAACATTCCTGGACTTAAATATTGCAATAACTTGTATACTGCTATAACATTCCTGGACTTAAATATTGCAATAACTTGTATACTGCTATAACATCCCTGGACTTAAATATTGCAATAACTTGTATACTGCTATAACATTCCTGGACTTAAATATTGCAATAACTTGTATACTGCAATAACATTCCTGGACTTAAATATTGCAATAACTTGTATACTGCAATAACATTCCTGGACTTAAATATTGCAATAACTTGTATACTGCAATAACATCCCTGGACTTAAATATCAGCAATGGAAATAAGTAACTTTGTCTGACTTTTTGGGTTATCCTGGGTTCTCTACACATATGCTGCTATGTATGATAATCTATGTAACTGTATTTGTGTATACCTGAATAAACTTACTTACTTACTTACTTACTTACTACAATAACATCCCTGGACTTAAATATCTGCAATAACATCCCTGGACTTAAATATATGCAATAACATTCCTGGACTTATATATCTGCAATAACATTTCTGGACTTATATATCAGCAATAACATCCCTGGACTTATATATCTGCAATAACATTTCTGGACTTATATATCAGCAATAACATCCCTGGACTTATATATCTGCAATAATATTTCTTTACTTATATATCAGCAATAACATCCCTGGACTTAAATATCTGCAATAACATTCCCTGGACTTATATATCTGCAATAACATCCCTGGACTTAAATATCTGCAATAACATCCCTGGACTTAAATATATGCAATAACATTCCTGGACTTATATATCTGCAATAACATTTCTGGACTTATATATCAGCAATAACATCCCTGGACTTATATATCTGCAATAACATTTCTGGACTTATATATCAGCAATAACATCCCTGGACCTAAATATCTGCAATAACATCCCTGGACTTATATATATTTTTTGCAATAACATCCTGGACTTATATATCTGCAATAACATTTCTGGACTTATATATCAGCAATAACATCCCTGGACTTATATATCTGCAATAACATTTCTGGACTTATATATCAGCAATAACATCCCTGGACCTAAATATCTGCAATAACATCCCTGGACTTATATATCTGCAATAACATCCCTGGACTTATATATCAGCAATAACATTCCTGGACTTATATATCAGCAAATGATTTATATCAATTTCCTGGACTTATATATCAGCAATAACATTCCTGGACTTATATATCAGCAATAACATTCCTGGATTATATATCAGCAATAACATTCCTGGACTTATATATCAGCAATAACATTCCTGGACTTATATATCAGCAATAACATTCCTGGACTTATATATCAGCAATAACATTCCTGGACTTATATATCAGCAATAACATCCCTGGACTTATATATCAGCAATAACATTCCTGGACTTATATATCAGCAATAACATTCCTGGACTTCTTCTTCCAATGGGACTTGAATAACGACCAGGTGATTGGTGGTTGTTTATAAACAACTCCATTAGAAGCTTGAAATGTGTGTTATTGCACAATGGTGAGCAATATGCAACTCTTGCAACTTTGCTGATGACTAACATAGAAGATAACATAAACTGTAATTAGTGATCTCTGAATTATCTTATTATCTTAATCTGTTATTATATAGAATCAAATGCTAATATTTATTATATGATTTGACTCTTGTATTGTCTAAAAAATTAGTTAGTCCCGACTGATCAATATATTTCTCAAT
>WNWK01000109.1:192500-195000 GCA_009830355.1 Cherax destructor | reverse complement strand
ACGACTCTAGTGGCACAGCAGGACAGTTAGATGAGGTAGTTAGACTTAATGGTCTTGAAACCAACTTGTCTTTTCTGTCACAACAGATGATGGTTGAGTTTTTAGCCGAAATATTTACCTAAATTCGCTGTATCTCCTGTTTACTGGTGTGTGTGAGAGAGAGAGAGAGAGAGAGAGAGAGAGAGAGAGAGAGAGAGAGAGAGAGAGAGAGAATTATCTTTGCGCGTCACTCAGAAACACTTCATGTATCACGAAGTAATTGTGTTTGAGAACGTGAACTTCTCCCTGAATGGAATCAGGGAGCTTAAGAAGAGGGAGCTTTAGGGGAAGGAGTGTAAAGAGAGGGAGTTAACCTCACGATAAAGGAGCAAATTATTTCGACCAATGGATAAGAAGGGAGCTTAGACTAGGGTGCTTGAAAGGAGAAGAGAGGAGTGCTATTAGGGCAGGAACAGGCAAGGAGAGAGAAGAGAGGAAGGGAGATTGTGAATGAAATAAGAGGGAAAAAAAGGGATTTTATGGTGATAATAAGAGGAGGAAAAGGAGAGACAGAGAGAGAGAGAGAGAGAGAGAGAGAGAGAGAGAGAGAGAGAGAGAGAGAGAGAGAGAGAGAGAGAGAGAGAGAGAGGAGTAGTAGTAATAATAATAATTATTATTGTTATTATTGTTATTATTGTTATAATTATTATTATTATTATTATTATTATTATTATAACAATTTCCTAGCCTCTCCACTATTTGTGTGTGTGCCATATTATTATTACTATTATTGTCATTTTTAATATTTTTATTATCATCATAATAATCATCATTATCATCATCATCATCATCATTGCAATCACCATTACTGCTTATAATGCCAGACTTCACAATCTTCAGTCCACTGGTACCACCATTTGGTTTTACCAATGTAAATATATACAGCAACCACCAGCTTGGCACCACTGTAAAAGAAACAATACACAGATGCCAACATCTGGCAATGGTTTAGTTACGCTCACAACATGTAGATGGCAGGACGTAACTGCCGCTTCCACATTTACACATATCTTTATTTTACCACCAAATTCGTCCTGCTGCGTTTCCAATCTCGACATTTGCGTGTAAGTTAGCGGTATCCGAGACGCATTTTATGGGGTAGTTGGTTCGTGGAATAACGAAAAGGAGAGAGAGTTTTTTACGAAGGCAATTTTTAAGGAAGGTGTTGCCATACGATGTGCCCAGATCTGATCTATTTTGCTTGAAAAGCCTCGTTGGAGTGCCCCATTAAGACTGGTTATTGACATTGTTTCAGGGCAATAGTGCCCAGGCTTATTTGAAGCTGCCTCAGAAGCTACTAAGTGTGAAGGAGAGAGCGAGAATGGGTGGGAGGTTGTGGGAATGGGGGGAAGAAGAAGAATGGAGAAGAAAAAGTGGAAGATGGAGGAGGAATGGGGGTGAGAGGGGAGAGAATAAGAATACTGGACAGGAAATGAGAGGAGTAATGGAGAGAGAGAGAGAGAGAGAGAGAGAGAGAGAGAGAGAGAGAGAGAGAGAGAGAAAGAGAGAGAGAGAGAAAGAGAATTAGGCTAGAAGAACGAAGGGAGAGAGTAACGGAGGAGCAGACGAAATAGGAACAATGATTGTCTTAGAGAACGTTTCAACCATGAAACGTTTACTCAAGAACGCTTTCGACAGATGTTTCAACCAACAGCTATCAGTATCCATGACTTCTTTCGTGGCTCTCCGTAGTACTGCCGAAAAGTTCTATCGGCTGCCTCGAAACATTCCATTTCTTGCTGTTTAACCTGCTTGAAACGTTGCATCACAGCTGCCAACGTTTAACATTCCCGATCGAAATGATTCACTACGTGTCAAAAACCTGCATTACAATGCTCGAAACGATTCATGGATAACGAAAATTATTATATATATATATATATATATATATATATATATATATATATATATATATATATATATATATATATATATATATAAAGCTCAAAAAAGTTTTATTACAGAAGCTCGAAAGGGAATGCTGCGCCTCAAAAACATAAAAAAAAGATTTAATGACGTTTCAAAACGTTTTATTTCGTCAGTTGAAAATTTTAATACTAAACCTTCAGCTAAAGTGCTCGTTATAGAAGCTATAACGAAGGCGTTTAGCAACCAGACTATGTATATATATATATATATATATATATATATATATATATATATATATATATATATATATATTTCTCCCTGTATGGGGAGACTTGTTCATTACATCTAGAGTAGCAGAGAGAATGATCAGGGAGGCTGCATCTCTCCAAGCACATCTCCAGAGGTGCATCCGGGAACCTGGTCAAAATTCTTTCGCAAGGCTTTATACAGCGTACATAAGACCCATCCTCGAGTTCGCAGCCCCAGAGTGCAACCCTCCAATCCTGATCTAGCATGATCAGCAACTAGATTAGTATCAGAGCTGATACTAATCCAGTTTTGTAGAAACACGATCAAGACGTAGGAAGTAGAT
>WNWK01000109.1:175000-187500 GCA_009830355.1 Cherax destructor | reverse complement strand
AGGAGGGAGCCGCATGCGGGATAAGGGCAGGAGCCCATGGGGGATAGGAGCAGGGAGCCGCATGCGGATAGGAGCAGGAGCCACATGTGGGATAGGAGCGGAGCCGCATGCGGATAGGAGCAGGAGCCGCATGAGGGATAGGAGCGGGAGCCGCATGCGGGATAGGAGCGGGAGCCGCATGTGGGATAGGAGTGGGAGCCGCATGCGGGATAGGAGTGGGAGCCGCATGTGGGATAGGAGGAGCGGGAGCCGCATGCGGGATAGGAGAAGTGGGAGCCGCATGAGGATAGGAGCAGGAGCCGCATGCAGGATAGGAGCAGGAGCCGCATGAAAGATAGAGGAGCAGGAGCCATGCGGGATAGGAGGGCAGGGCCGCATGGGGATAGGAGGAGCAGGAGCCACATGAGGATAGGAGGCAGGAGCCGCATGTGGGATAGGAGCGGGAGCCGCATGAGGGATAGGAGCGGGAGCCGCAGCGGATAGGAGGGGAGCCCATGAGGATAGGAGGAGGAGCCGCATGCGGGATAGGAGCGGGAGCCGCATGAGGGATAGGAGGAGCGGGAGCCGCATGGGATAGGAGGAGCGGGAGCCGCATGAGGGATAGGAGGAGCGGGAGCCGCATGAGGGATAGGAGGAGCGGGAGCCGCATGAGGGATAGGAGGAGCGGGAGCCGCATGAGGGATAGGAGCAGGAGCCGCATGCGGGATAGGAGGAGCGGGAGCCGCATGAGGGATAGGAGGAGCGGGAGCCGCATGTGGGATAGGAGCAGGAGCCGCATGCGGGATAGGAGGAGCAGGAGCCGCATGCGGGATAGGAGCAGGAGCCGCATGCGGAATAGGAGCAGGAGCCGCATGAGGGATAGGAGGAGCGGGAGCCGCATGCGGGATAGGAGCGGGAGCCGCATGCGGGATAGGAGCGGGAGCCGCATGTGGGATAGGAGGGGGAGCTGCATGTGGGATAGGAGAGGAGCCGCATGCAGGATAGGGGGCAGGAGCCGCATGAAGATGGAAGGAGCGGGAGCCGCATGCGGGATAGGAGGAGCGGGAGCCGCATGCGGGATAGGAGGAGCGGGAGCCACATGAGGGATAGGAGGAGCGGGAGCCGCATGTGGGATAGGAGCGGGAGCCGCATGAGGGATAGGAGCGGGAGCCGCACGCGGGATAGGAGGAGTGGGAGCCGCATGAGGGATAGGAGGAGTGGGAGCCGCATGAGGGATAGGAGGAGCGGGAGCCGCACGCGGGATAGGAGGAGCGGGAGCCGCATGCGGGATAGGAGGAGCGGGAGCCGCATGCGGGAGGTGGTGGTGGTAATAAGCGTGAGAACACAACAGCTGCCGCATAATACTCGACTTAAATCAAACAAGATTTTTGCGAGTCTTAGGGGGGAAGAAAGAGGAGGGAGGGGAAAGAGAGGGTGGGAGAGGGTTGTGCAGATGAGGAAGGCAGGAGGGGTGCAGGAGGATGGGGGTGTGCAGGTGTTGGTGGAAAGAGGTTGTGAAGGTGAGGACGCAGGGGCTTCAGGTGTGGAGGGTGCAAAGGGGTTGCAGGTGTGGAGGGGTGCAAGGGGTTGCAGGTGTGGAGGGTGCAAGGGGTTGCAGGTGTGGAAGGGTGCAAGGGGTTGCAGGTGTGGAGGGGTGCAAGGGGTTGCAGGTGTGGAGGGTGCAAGGGGTTGCAGGTGTGGAGGGGTGCAAAGGGTTGCAGGTGTGGAGGGTGCAAGGGGTTGCAGGTGTGGAGGGTGCAAGGGGTTGCAGGTGTGGAAGAGGTGCAAGGGGTTGCAGGTGTGGAGGGATGCAAGGGTTGCAGTGTGGAGGGGTGCAAGGGGTTGCAGGTGTGGAGGGTGCAAGGGGTTGCTGGTGTGGAGGGGTGCAAGGGGGTTGCAGGTGTGGAGGGGTGCAAGGGGGTTGCAGGTGTGGAGGGGGTGCAAGGGGGTTGCAGGTGTGGAAGGGGTGCAAGGGGGTTGCAGGTGTGGAGGGCGTGCAAGGGGATTGCAGGTGATCACCCTGGTCAGCTGGTGCAGGTGTTAATCACCCTGGCCAGCTGGTGCAGGTGTTAATCACCCTGGCCAGCAGGCGCAGGTGTTAATCACCCTGGCCAGCTGGTGCAGGTGTTGATCACCCTGGCCAGCTGGTGCAGGTGTTAATCACCCTGGCCAGCTGGTGCAGGTGTTGATCACCCTGGCCAGCTGGTGCAGGTATTGATCACCCTGGCCAGCTGGTGCAGGTGTTGATCACCCTGGCCATCTGGTGCAGGTATTGATCACCCTGGCCAGCTGGTGCAGGTATTGATCACCCTGGCCAGCTGGTGCAGGTATCAACCAATAACGTGGGAGGGGAACCAGCTGCTTTGCAAAAATTTTCTCGCCTATATCATGCTGGCTGGACCAGCTGCTGGGGAGTGGGAAGTGGGAGGGGGTTGGGGGAGGGGGTATTTTGAGGGATAGGGGAGGGGATTGGGGGTATGTGGGAGGGAGATGGGAGGGTGGACGAAGGCCCGCTCACCCTCCCTACATCTCTCCCCTCTCTTCTCCCCCCTCCTCTCTCCCCCGGATCATAACAACCCAATCAGGCACAAAGGCCGCCCACCCACCCATAAAACCGCCCACCCACCCTTCCGCCCACCCTTGTTTAACATAAACATTATTAACTTATTATTATTATTTTTAGTAGTAGTAGCATTTATATTACTTAATTATATATATATTATATATATATATATATATATATATATATATATATATATATATATATATATATATATATGTGTGTGTGTATATATATATATATATATATATATATATATATATATATATATATATATATATATATATATTTAATATATATGTATATATATATATATATATATATATATATATATATATATATATATATATATATATATATATATATATATATATATAAATAAACAATATTTTCTCATTATCTGACAAATATAAAAGTTCACTATCTTTATATATATATATATATATATATATATATATATATATATATATATATAATATTTATAAGCAGACCTTCACAATATATTAAATGATTTCTGTTAAAATGGTATAAATGGAACGTCATTCAAATTCATCAGATTTACATATTTCATCCATTTTATGATTTTTGTAATTAAAGTTGACCATAACAAACAAACAAACAAATTCTGTTAGACCAGAAATTATAATACTCTGTTAGGCCGATATTCTTTGTTAAATACTTCAGTAATACTCTTGTATAACTGTCTCTTGTATTTGTATCTTTGTTTGTGTCTTTGTGGCTTTGTTTGTGTCATTGTTTTCTGGCTTTGTGTTAGTGATTGTTAGTGGCTTTGTTTGTGTATTTGTTTGTTAGTGGTTTTGTTTGTCTTTCTTTGTTAGTGGCTTTGTTTGTTAGTAGCTTTGTTTGTGTCTTTGTTTGGAAGTGGCTTTGTTTGTTAGTGTTTTTTTGTTAGTGGCTTTGTTTGGTATTTTGTTTTTAGTGATTTTGTTTGGTGATTTATTTGTTAGTGGCTTTGTTTGGTGACTTTGCTAGTTTGTTAGTGAATTTGTTTGTGTTTCTTATTAAGTGGGTCAGAGGCTTGGCAATAGAGTTGTACACAATGATCTATACGTGTGAAGATGCCCAGGGGGGGTTGATGGGTGGAGAGAGAGAGGGAGAGAGAGGGAGAGAGAGAGAGAGAGAGAGAGACTCTCCCCCAGGGTTGTTGCAACTCTGCAACACAAGTATTGCATGCCTGTCCATCATTGTGGGCCGCTCTCTTGTTTTCACACTCGCAGAAAAAAGGGAGAGAGAGAGAGAGAGAGAGAGAGAGAGAGAGAGAGAGAGAGAGAGAGAGAGAGACCAAAAAAAGGAAAGGGTAGAGAGGTGTGAATTTGCGAAGAAGAACGCAGAGGAAGGCAAGTTTGGAATTGGATCTGCACTCCATCCCAGGTTGATGGAGGGAGGGAGGGAGGGATGGAGGGAGGGAGGGAGGGAGGGAGGGCAAGCACGTGTAGCAGCAGGAGGAGGAGGAAGAAGAAGAGGAAGAAGAGGAAGAGGTAGGAGGGGGAAGAGGAGCACATTGATTAATACAAATTCCAGTCTAATTTAACGTCGTTTATAATACGATAGTTAATGACGTAGTTTAGTATGTAAATAAGTAAGAACGAAAGTAAGTAAGCAAGTAAACAAGTAAATAAACAAGTAAGCAAGTAAGTAAACAAGTAAACAAGTAAATAAACAAGTTTATTGAGATACAAGTATACATGATAGAGTTATCCAAGTTATCATACATAGTAACATGTGTATAAGTGAGCCTCCAGGATGACCCGAGAAAAGGTCAGACAAGTGACTTATTTATTTTGTGGTTCCTGACTCATCCCTTGACCACACCCACATGTAGACACCTCCAGGGAGAAGCTCTGGACCCGTCAGGGCCACAGAGGGAGAGAGAGAGAGAGAGAGAGAGAGAGAGAGAGAGAGAGGGGGTGAGAGAGAGAGATACCTTCATGGTAGATCTCTAAGGGTAGTTCTCAATGGAACAGAATCAGCAAGACATCCTATTGGGACAAGTGTTCCACAAGGAAGTGTTCTGGGACCATTGTTATGAAATGTCTACTTCAATGACCTTCTTCAGGTCATCCCAGAATCCATGCATATGCAGACGACTGTACTCTGACATTCACTTATCCAAGAGAAGAAATGCCAACTGCTCTAAGCTACATCAATCACCAGCTAAGAGCTATATCAGCTTGGGGAAACAGAGTGCAGGTAACATTTGCACCTGAGAAAACACAAATGATGATGGTCTCTAGGCACCATGATGGTAATGCCGGTGCAGTAGTAAGTATGACTGGGAGAGTGTTGGTACCTGGGGAAGAAGTTGATATCATTGGGGTGAAATTTGACTTCAAACTGACCATGAAGAACCACGTTGTAAATCTTGCAAACAAGGCAGCCAGGAAGCTTACAGCACTTCGCCGTATCTCGCATCTGCTTGACAGTAGGGGTTGCAAGATTCTGTATGAGGCACAAGTACGCTCACACCTTGAGTATGCTCCACTTTCTTGGTTTGCCTCCCCCCCCCTCTCATCTGCGACTGCTTGACAGAGTAGAGAACAGAGCAAGACGACTCATCTCTCGCCTGGACACATCCTGGATAGATCTGTTATTTCAGCAGAGCCTTCAACACAGGAGGGATGTTGGTGGCCTTACTGTTATATACAAGGCCAACATTGTCAAAGTACCACACTTGGCTCCACTTCAAGGACAGCGAGAAGCAAGCTTCTATACCACAAGACGGGCAGCCAGCAGCAACTTCACTCTGGTTGTAACCTTCTCCAGAACATCACTTCATCTGAGATCATTTATTTCCAGGATAACTCGAGTCTGGAACACATTCGTACAGCATTATGATGTCAACGAGATAAAGTCAGTTGATCCAATGAAAATGCTGGCCCACAGCTGGCTCACAGCTGGCCCACAGATGGCTCACATCTAGCCCACAGATGGCTCCAACTTCATCCTGTTCCCTACTTGTATGTTTCATAACAACAAAAATGCTTTCAAATGAGCTGATGTAGGTAACAGCTATTAGCTTGTCAATAAAGTTAGGAATCCTTAACTTGTAAATAGCCTGTCAATAAAGCTAGGGATCCTTAACCTAACCTTGTGAAAAGAGAGAGAGAGAGAGAGAGAGAGAGAGAGAGAGAGGGGAGCATTACCACACTGCCACATCACTGCAGAATCACTTAACGCTCAGAACTGCGAACCATCAATGATTGTCGCCCATTAACTACACTACCACGACAATGGAGGGGAGAGGGGGGAGCCGGTCATTAACCCCTCATTTTCCGTGTTCCTGGATGTTATGTGAACGATGGCACTAGTTTTACCTTCTCTCAGTGCCACGCTGTACACAACAACCAGGTTTTTTTTTTTTTTTTTTTTTGGGGGGTTCTTTACGAACGGAGGATAGAGCCTTAATAACTCATTCAGCTGAACGACCTTACATGGGCTAAACTGAACGTTATACATACATACATATATATATATATATATATATATATATATATATATACATCATGATTGATAGAGTGAAGACTGTGACTCCAGGCTGGGGACTGATTACCTCAAACTACTCCTCATCTTCCACAGTTCTTCTCTACATTGGACTGAAGAAGCCTCTGGCTGGCGAGACGTTTCCTCAAATAAAGATTCCCAAATGTTGCACAAGTGTCACAATGCTGCACAAGTGTCACAATGCTGCACAAGTGTCACAATGCTGCACAAGTGTCACAATGCTGCACAAGTGTCACAATGCTGCACAAGTGGCACAATGCTGCACAAGTGTCACAATGTTGCACAAGTGTCACAATGCTGCACAAGTGTCACAATGTTGCACAAGTGTCACAATGCTGCACAAGTGTCACAATGTTGCACAAGTGTCACAATGCTGCACAAGTGTCACAATGCTGCACAAGTGTCACAATGCTGCACAAGTGTCACAATGCTGCACAAGTGTCACAATGCTGCACAAGTGTCACAATGCTGCACAAGTGTCACAATGCTGCACAAGTGTCAATGCTGCACAAGTGTCACAATGCTGCACAAGTGTCACAATGCTGCACAAGTGTCACAATGCTGCACAAGAGTCACAATACTGCACAAGTGTCACAATGCTGCACAAGTGTCACAATGCTGCACAAGTGTCACATATTGCAACTGTTGCTTTTTCTAAATAATTTACATAACATGTTATGATGTGTTAAGAGAAAGAGAGATATATCTAGAGAGATACCATCTGGAGATGGATTTGATAGGTGAGGTGAGGTGAGGTTAGGTTAGGGGAGGTAAGGTGAGGTTAGGTTAGCTAAGGTTAGGCTAGATTAGGTTATGTTATGTTAGGTTAGGTAGGCTAAGGTTAGGTTAGGTTAAATTAAAGGTTTGTCAGGAAACAGGACAAGTGTCTCCTGACGCGGGTGTGAGTCATATGACGACCCAGAGCTGGAGCTTTTGGTCATCTGAGCGAGGCCTTCCGCTTGCTTGGATTCGTGTTAGGAATACCGTATATTAGAGGTGATGCAAGAAGACTTGAAGGCACCGTCACCGGAGGACCAGTCTCAAGGATGACTGGGATGTCTGACATGATGGGAAAGAATGTTGTTTGTGTCAGCAAGGCTGTCAGAAAGAGAGCTTTAGAGAGCGTCCAGTTTGCCAAAATACTGAAGAGGAGGAGCAGGAAATAGAGAAAACAGGAGGAAGAGTACCATCAGATATGTTACTGTGAAGTACATTAGTCTGGCGAAATGCTAGTTGGATATCTAGAGGGCGGAGAGTCTTGTCAAGATTTTTGAAGACTGCAAATTGGAGAGGGGAGAAAAGTGCAGGAGTTTTTGCAGGAGAGGAGCGTTTAGAAGAGAGGAAAGTCCCCTTTAGTGTGGGAGTAGAAGGAAGAGTTGATGAGGTTGTTAGAGAGGACCAGGCGAGAGAACCAGCTGTGATGAGTGGAATTATCAGAGGAGAGGAATTGAGGGTCACAAATGCGGCACCAGCAACAACAGTAACCAGCACAGCAGCAACGGCAGCAACGGCAGCAGGAGTAGCAACAGAAGATTCAAACAGCAGGAACAGCAACACCGGTAATAAGAATGGATAAAAATAACAGGTTAAGTATGTAAACACGAGGAAAAGAAATGTCGATAAATGGTACAAATAAGCGACAAAGTTGATAAATTAGACACATATGAACACTTGGGTATCATTATTGAGGAAACGTTTCGCCACACAGTGGCTTCATCAGTCCATACAAAGAAGAATGGTGAAGATCAGAAGTTTGAGGTAATCAGTCCCTCAACCTGGAGTCAAGGTAATCAGACCCTCAGCCTGGAGTCGATGTAATCAGACCCTCAGCCTGGAGTCGATGTAATCAGTCCCTCAGCTTGGAGTCGATGTAATCAGACCCTCAGCCTGGAGTCGATGTAATCAGACCCTCAGCCTGGAGTCGATGTAATCAGACCATCAGCCTGGAGTCGATGTAATCAGACCCTCAGCTTGGAGTCGATGTAATCAGACCCTCAGCCTGGAGTCGATGTAATCAGACCATCAGCCTGGAGTCGATGTAATCAGACCCTCAGCTTGGAGTCGATGTAATCAGTCCCTCAGCTTGGAGTCGATGTAATCAGACCATCAGCCTGGAGTCGATGTAATCAGACCCTCAGCTTGGAGTCGATGTAATCAGACCATCAGCCTGGAGTCGATGTAATCAGACCCTCAGCTTGGAGTCGATGTAATCAGACCCTCAGCCTGGTGTCGATGTAATCAGACCCTCAGCTTGGAGTCGATGTAATCAGACCCTCAGCTTGGAGTCGATGTAATCAGACCCTCAGCCTGGAGTCGATGTAATCAGACCCTCAGCCTGGAGTCGATGTAATCAGACCCTCAGCTTGGAGTCGATGTAATCAGTCCCTCAGCTTGGAGTCGATGTAATCAGTCCCTCAGCTTGGAGTCGATGTAATCAGTCCCTCAGCTTGGAGTCGATGTAATCAGACCCTCAGCCTGGAGTCGATGTAATCAGACCATCAGCCTGGAGTCGATGTAATCAGACCCTCAGCTTGGAGTCGATGTAATCAGACCCTCAGCCTGGAGTCGATGTAATCAGACCCTCAGCCTGGAGTCGATGTAATCAGACCCTCAGCTTGGAGTCGATGTAATCAGACCCTCAGCTTGGAGTCGATGTAATCAGACCCTCAGCTTGGAGTCGATGTAATCAGACCCTCAGCTTGGAGTCGATGTAATCAGACCCTCAGTTTGGAGTCGATGTAATCAGACCCTCAGCTTGGAGTCGATGTAATCAGACCCTCAGCTTGGAGTCGATGTAATCAGACCCTCAGCTTGGAGTCGATGTAATCAGACCCTCAGCTTGGAGTCGATGTAATCAGACCCTCAGCTTGGAGTCGATGTAATCAGACCCTCAATCTTCAACAGACTACATCATATGCGTGAAGAAGTGACATATACTGCAGACAGGTGAGGTGACGCTGTCGTAGGTGGTGTCACTTGGACAAACCCACAGGTGGCAGTAGGTCATGACTATAGGTTAGCCAAGTGAAGAATTCCTTGTATCAGGATGTTGCTGTGTCTGACAGGACTGTAGATAAATGGCTCAGAAAACCGACAAGGAAATTCTTCACTTGCCTAGCCTATAGGCCTGACCTACTGCCACCTGTGGGTTTGTCCAAGGTGACACCTCCTACTACTGCGTCACCTCACCTGTCTGCAGTATATAAGCCCCTTCGCACATATGATGTACTCTGTTGAAGAATCATGGTCTGATTACATCGACTCCAGGTTGATGGACTGATTACCTCAAACTCCTGATCTTCACCATTCTTCTTTGTATTGGACTGATGAAGCCACTGTGTGGCGAAACGTTCCCACAATAATGATACCCAAGTGTTCATATGTGTCTAATTTATCACAAGGAAAAATGGTCGAGAGTAGGTTTAGGAAGAGGACGAAGAACAGGATGAGGAAGGAGAACAAGAAGAACAGGAAGAGGAAGGAGAACAAGAAGAACAGGAAGAGGAAGGAGAAGACGACAGAGGGAGAGAGTGAGAGACGGAGGTAGGGAGATAGAGAGAAGGATGAAGAGGGAGGGGGATAAAGAGGAAGAGGAAGAGGTACAGGAGGAAGGGAAGGCACTTGAGAAATGGAAGAACACACTTGCTGTGTTCTGCTTCAAAACATTTCTTTTTAAAAGTGTCCCAGAGACCGGAGATTCATGGGATCTCAGCACAGCATCGCAAATCTTCAAGAAAATCATCGTTCAGAATGGGGAAGAGGAGGAGGAAGAGGAAGAGGAAGAGGAAGAGGAAGAGGAAGAGGAGGAGGAAGAGGGAGCTGATAATCGGCTGACCCTTTCAAAGAAAATGCCTACAAGATGAACTTAACTGTGACCATTAGAAAGCTGGAGCACTACATCAGACCTACTGGCCCATACTAGGCAGGTCCTTCTTAAACCCAAACTCACTAAGCAAAATATTTGCCACAACACATTTTCAACGCTACCCAAGGAAATCCCAGTTTCATCTCCCCCAAAAATATATATTTCATTTAGACCAACTGAGCGAACAGGGTGAGAAAAAACAAAAGCAAAACAGAAAAAAAATCGGAGAAAAGATGACTGGTAATGTTGATAAAAATTTAATAGGCGTGGGGGGGAAGAGAGAGGCAACAATCTTAAAAACAGTTTCAACCTTGATCACAACAGCGCCTCTCTCCTATTGACCGAAAGGAGCTCACAGCCGAGGCTTCATACTTGTCTTGCGATCCTTTACATCCAAGGGATCCTTAAGGAAACCATCCTGTGAAGGATATGTTCTTGTGTGGGCTATGTACAAAGCAACCAACTGGGAAATCAGTAAAGAAACTGAACTAGTAAGACAAAGTAGGGTCTTCTGACGCCGTGAAGTGTCTCTGAGATGTTGGTGGACACACAATGTGTTGGTCTCGGGGCGTCTTATGTCAAGGAGATGCAAGACGGTAGCCGAGACGAATTGAAACCTCCAAGAAGACCATCTTTGTAAACACTCTTGAGAGAACGGGATTGAAGCCTACCCACACCCCGGACAACCTCCCCACACCCCTGACAACCTCCCCACACTCCTGACAACCTCCCCACACTCCTGACAACATCTCCACACCCCTGACAAGATCTCCACACCCCTGACAGCCTCCCCATATCCCTGACAACCTCCTCACACCCCTGACAACCTCCCCACACCCCTGACAACCTCCCCACACCCCTGACAACCTCCCCACACCCCTGACAACCTCCCCACACCCCTGACAACCTCCCCACACCCCAAAGCAAACCAGTCTTGAAAAGTATGACTGATAAAAGTCACTATAACAATACAAAAATAAGAGAGGAGGGCAAGAGGGAACAAGCAAAAGGGGCAAGAAAACAGACAAAACAGGGCAAGAAAACAGAGAAAACAGGGCAAGAAAACAGAGAAAACAGGGCAAGGGAGAAGACATATGTGATCAAACTCTGGCCAGACCCACGTAACATAGAAAGTAAAAAAAAAAAAAAGAGGGGGGGAGAAGGTATAGGAAGAATTTAAGTGCTAAGGTATGCATGAAGTTGGCCAGATTCTTTCATTGTTGATGCAGTTCTCTCTTATCTGTGGGCTCCTCCCGGTGCCAGCATCCAGGCCAGATCTCAAACTTTCCTGCCACCCACCTCCATCCCCCTGATAGATGTTTCTCCACACGTTTCGCACATATATTGGCACCCAATATATATTATCATATTTTCGTTATTTAAGCGGATTGTTGACAGTATACTCCATGAGGGTTTAGCGCCTAAGGGAGTCTGAAAGTTTAGTCATATTTGATCCGAGGCAGGGGGGAAGGTGGCAGCTCCGATATCCTTGGATCACGAGAGCTTCGCCAGTATTTTAGCAGTCTTCTAGCAGGGTCGAAATGTTGGGAACAATGAGCGAAACAGATCACTGGGAAAAATAAGGATTTACCCTGTTAACTCTGAGCCCAGTGCCAGAATGATCTTCGGAAGCCTTCCTGGGGGTCTTGGAGGCTTTCTTGGAAGCCTTGGAAGTCTTGGGAGCCTTTTTTGAATTTTTTTTGGAAGCCTTCTTGAAAGCCTCCTTGGAAGCCTTCTTGGAAGCCTCCTTGGAAACCTAATTGGAAGCCTCCTTGGAAGCCTCCTTGGAAACCTTCTTGGAAGCCTCCTTGGAAACCTTCTTGGAAGCCTCATTGGAAGCCTTCTTGGAAGCCTCCTTGGAAACCTTCTTGGAAGCCTCCTTGGAAGCCTTCTTGGAAGCCTCCTTGGAAACCTTCTTGGAAGCCTCCTTGGAAGCCTTCTTGGAAGCCTCCTTGGAAGCCTTCTTGGAAAATTCTTGGAAGCCTCCTTGGAAACCTTCTTGGAAGCCTCCTTAGAAGCCTTCTTGGAAGCCTCCTTGGAAACCTTCTTGGAAGCCTCCTTGGAAACCTTCTTGGAAGCCTCCTTGGAAACCTTATTGGAAGCCTCCTTGGAAACCTTCTTGGAAGCCTCCTTGGAAACCTTCTTGGAAGCCTCCTTGGAAACCTTCTTGGAAGCCTCTTTGGAAACCTTCTTGGAAGCCTCCTTGGAAACCTTCTTGGAAGCCTCCTTGGAAACCTTCTTGGAAGCCTCCTTGGAAACCTTCTTGGAAGCCTCCTTGGAAGCCTTCTTGGAAGCCTCCACCTACGGAAGCTATAAAAGAGGACGCAGCTAACAAAAGTTCTTCTCTGAACTAAAGGAAGAACGTACATTAAACTCCAGCTGAAGCCTTATGGGACCTCCAGTGAAGCCTTATGGGACCTCCAGTGACCTCTGGAAGTCTTATGGGACCTCCAGTGACCTCTGGAAGCCTTATGGGACCTCCAGTGACCTCTGGAAGCCTTATGGGACCTCCAGTGACCTCTGGAAGCCTTATGGGACCTCCAGTGACCTCTGGAAGCCTTATGGGACCTCCAG
>WNWK01000109.1:147500-170000 GCA_009830355.1 Cherax destructor | reverse complement strand
CAGAGAAGTAGGTAGACAGACAGACAGACAGACAGTCAGAGAAGTAGGTATATAGACAGACAGACAAACAGTCAGAGAAGTAGGTAGACAGACAGACAGACAGACAGACACACACACACAAACAGAAGACAGAAGCAAAAAGAAATGAACATATCAACTTTCCACTCAATCTGTCTCCTTCCCTCCCTCCGTCCCTCTCCCTCCCTCCCTCCCTCTTCTCCCTCTCTCCCTCTTCTCCCTCCCTCTCACACACAATTGCATTACCAGCTGGCTAGGAACAGAAGTAATAAGCCAGGAGACGACTCCGCTGTGCGAAATTTACTTGTGAGAAAAGCGGAAAGTGAGAGGGGGGAGGGGGAGGAGGGGAAAATTGGGGACGGAAGGGGGTGGTAAGGAACTGGGAGAGAGGAGGAGGTCCTCTTAGTAATATTTTCTGCTCCGAGGGAGAGGGGAGTGTGAGAGAGAGGGAGGGAGAGAGGGAGGGAGAGAGAGGGAGAGAGTGAGAGGGAGAGAGGGAGGGAGAGAGTGAGAGGGAGAGAGGGAGAGAGAGGGAGTTATTGCAAGTATAACCGGAAAGTTCGCCTCCGGTGTGGTGGTGGTGACGACCTTCCAAAGAGCACGACCACGGTAGTGTCCGTGTCTTGAAGAACACTGACGACCCTACATACTACCAGGTCTTACTGTATAGTACCAGGTCGTAGGTGTATAGTACCATATTGTAGTGTATAGTACCAGGTCGTAGTGTATATTACCAGGTCGTAGTGTATAGTACCAGGTCTTACTGAATAGTATCAGGTAGTACTGTGTAGTACCAGGTTATAGTGTATAGTACCAGGTCGTAGTGTATAGTACCAGGTCGTACTGTATAGTACCAGGTCGTACTGAATAGTACCAGGTAGTACTGTATAGTACCAGATCGTACTGAATAGTACCAGGCACTACTGTATAGTACCAGGTCGTACTGCATAGTACCAGTTAGTTCTGTATACTAGCAGGTCATACCGTACAGTACCAGGTCGTACTGTATAGTACCAGGTCGTAGTGTATAGTACCAGGTCGTAGTGTATAGTATCAGGTCGTATTGTATAGTACCAGGTCGTACTGAATAGTACTAGATCGTACTGTATAGTACCAGGTCGTACTGTATAGTACCAGGTTGTAGTGTATATTACCAGGTCGTACTGTATAGTACCAATTTGTACTGTATACTAGCAGGTCATACCGTACAGTACCAGGTAGTACTGTACGCTAATGTACCAGGTCGAAGTGTATAGTACCAGGTCGTACTGTATAGTACCAGGTCGTACTGTATAGTACCAGGTAGTACTGTATTGTACCAGGTAGTACTGTATTGTACCAGGTAGTACTGTATTGTACCAGGTAGTACTGTATAGTACCAGGTCGTACTGTATAGTACCAGGTCGTACTGTATAGTACCAGGTCGTACTGTATAGTACCAGGTCGTACTGTATAGTACCAGGTCGTACTGTATAGTACCAGGTAGTACTGTATAGTACCAGGTCGTACTGTATAGTACCAGGTAGTACTGTATAGTACCAGGTAGTACTGTATAGTACCAGGTAGTACTGTATAGTACCAGGTAGTACTGTATAGTACCAGGTAGTACTGTATAGTACCAGGTAGTACTGTATAGTACCAGGTCGTACTGTATAGTACCAGGTAGTACTGTATAGTACCAGGTAGTACTGTATAGTACCAGGTAGTACTGTATAGTACCAGGTAGTACTGTATAGTACCAGGTAGTACTGTATAGTACCAGGTAGTACTGTATAGTACCAGGTCGTACTGTATAGTACCAGGTCGTACTGTATAGTACCAGGTCGTACTGTATAGTACCAGGTCGTACTGTATAGTACCAGGTCGTACTGTATAGTACCAGGTAGTACTGTATAGTACCAGGTAGTACTGTATAGTACCAGGTCGTACTGTATAGTACCAGGTAGTACTGTATAGTACCAGGTCGTACTGTATAGTACCAGGTAGTACTGTATAGTACCAGGTAGTACTGTATAGTACCAGGTCGTACTGTATAGTACCAGGTAGTACTGTATAGTACCAGGTAGTACTGTATAGTACCAGGTCGTACTGTATAGTACCAGGTAGTACTGTATAGTACCAGGTAGTACTGTATAGTACCAGGTAGTACTGTATAGTACCAGGTAGTACTGTATAGTACCAGGTAGTACTGTATAGTACCAGGTAGTACTGTATAGTACCAGGTAGTACTGTATAGTACCAGGTAGTACTGTCACCTCAACTAGAGAAGTGACTGTCACCTCAACTAGAGAAGTGACTGTCACATAACTCTGGAATTCTGTCCACTCTCCTACCCACGGATAGTACAAACTCAAGGCAAGCCTGGGTTCGAACAGTCAGGATAGTGTACTATCCACTGTTCCACAGTGGCGTAGTAAAGTGGACAACGCACTGGCCTGACTTGTTGACTATCACGTCAAGGTAACTATCCAGGTGGATAATGGAAAACTATGATAACATTCTTGACTACAACACTAAAGGTACATTAGTAAAAATACGCGGATCCAGGGGTAGTTGTGTGCCAGCTAGAGGCTCGAGAGGGGTCTATATTACCCCACCAACAAGTCTGATGGTATTACCCACCAAGGGACTCAGACTCAGGATTTCTACGTTAATAAAAGAAAACTTTCGCTCACTGAGAACTTTCCCCAATTGAAGTGAGCGAAATGTTTTCGCAATGAATGACCTTGAGTTGACCCCCTTGTGTCTCACTGCCGTACTACAACAACAACAACTAATAATAATAATAATAATAATAATAATAATAATATTAACTCACAATAAGCTGAGATAAGATAACAAGTTTAATGTGAAGATTTAGCAAGATAACGAAGACAAAATAACATAATTGCAGATTGAGATAATTAGTTATCTTACGAACTAAAATAACTAAAAGACTAAGATAATTAAGATATATTAAAAAAAAATTATTAGTTATCAGATTTTTATTATTTTTTTAATGAAATTTTAATAAATTAAAACTATTATATATATATATATATATATATATATTTCTAGTTGTCTTTTCTCTGCCAGTCTGTCTCTGTCTCTCTCTCTGTCTCTCTCTCTCTCTCTCTCTCTCTCTCTCTCTCTCTCTCTCTCTCTCTCTCTCTCTCTCTCTCTCTCTCTCTCTCTGGTGATCTGTTACCAGCATCATCGACTAATACTGCTATAAGTTAGGATTTATGGGGCTCCCACCATGGCCTTGTTTTGCCAGATAGTTCAGAGGCTCCTACAGCGGTTCCTACTATAGCGGTGACTCCTACAGCGGTTCCTACAGCGGTGGCTGTGGTCTTAACGGATAACCCACAATGTCTGGCTGTTCTAATGATCCCATTAGGGAAGGATAAATTATATTCATATATGTTACTTGTGTGTGTGTGTGTGAGAGAGAGAGATAGATAGATAGATAGATAGATAGATAGAGAGAGAGAGAGAGAGAGAGAGAGAGAGAGAGAGAGAGAAGAGAGAGGAGAGCAATGGGTAAACCGAGCCTGGTCGCCAATAGAGCAGAACTAGGGCAAAACGAGAGTGTAAAGCAGAACCAGAGCAAATCGAGGGTGTAGAACAGAACCAGGGCAAAAAAAGTGATGGTGTTGAGGTTACTTACAGTAGACGGTGAGGTTAGCTTGTCGTGTCTGCTTGCGGAACTTGGGGTGTTCACCGATAACCTCACACTGGTACTCTCCTGACGTGCTCTTTGATATCGCCTTCAGCACCACCTCCCGCTCTGTCGACACCCAGCACTGATCCACATACAATAATTAATATACATTTCACATTATATATATATATATATATATATATATATATATATTTATATATTTATATATGTAGCATTATTGCACTATATAATAGTGTGTGTGTGTGTGTGTGTGTGAGAAATAGAGAGAGAGGCCTTTCTCTTTCTTTATCTGTCTCTCTATCTATCTGTAGAGTTGTTGTCACCTTACCAGTCTTGAAAACATCTCCATTTATATGAGTTAATTCAGTGTATATACCACCTCTCAGTGTATATACCACCTCTCAGTGTATATACCACCTCTCAGTGTATATACCACCTCTCAGTGTATATACCACCTCTCAGTGTATATACCACCTCTCAGTGTATATACCACCTCTCAGTGTATATACCACCTCTCAGTGTATATACCATCTCTCAGTGTATATACCACCTCTCAGTGTATATACCACCTCTCAGTGTATATACCATCTCTCAGTGTATATACCACCTCTTAGTGTCTCTATGCCTCTCAGCGTATATATTTATCTCAGTTTATATACCCTTCATTGTGTATATATCCCTCTTATTGTATATATCACCTCTCAGTGTACATGTTCTTCTCAGTGTATATACCTCTCAGTGTATATATCTCTCTCACCATTATAACCTCAGGGTGTGACCTGGTTCACCATTATAACCTCAGGTTACCTGGGTCCCATGTATAACCTCAGTGTGCCTGGTCACCATTATAACCTCAGGGTGTGACCTGGGTCACTCAGTTATAACCTCAGGGTGTACCTTCACTATACCTCAGGGTCACCTTCATTATAACCTCAGGGTGTGACCTGGGTCACCATTATAACCTCAGGGTGTGACCTGGGTCACCATTATAACCTCAGGGTGTGACCTGGGTCACCATTATAACCTCAGGGTGTGACCTGGGTCACCATTATAACCTCAGGGTGTGACCTGGGTCACCATTATAACCCCAGGAGGTGACCTGGGTTACCATTATAACCCCAGGAGGTGACCTGGGTTATTATTATAACCCCAGAAGGTGACCTGGTCATCATTATAACCCCAGAAAGTGACCTGGGTCATCATTATAACACCAGAAGGTGACCTGGGTCACCATTATAACCCCAGGAAGTGACTTGGGTCATCATTATAACCCCAGGTGGTCAACAATCTAGCCTAGAATTACTTGAAATTGATTTTCAGTTCGCGTGTGGAGGTCTGAGATTGATGGAACCTAACTCTCACCTGAGGACCGTGATGTACCTGTCTTGTAGACCTAATCAACCCCTTGATTACTACCTTCCTGTGTACACGTAATACACCTAACTACTCTCATATTATCATCAATTAAGTCTGTCTTCTTGCCTAATATTATTATATATATATATATATAAAATATATATATATATATATATATAATTAATATATATATATATATATATAATATATATATATATATATATATATATATATATATATATTTATATATATACATACGTGTTTGTTTGTGGAACATAACTTGATAAAGCTGTATAGAGTGAAACGTGACTTAACAAACCAATGCACATGTGTTCAATTCAGACATACATCACCTTCAGGCCAGTAGGTGACTTGGACTTGCCTAGCAAGGGCCAGTAGGCCTGCTGCAGGGCTCCTTTCTACCTCACGTTCTTATCACTCGTGACACATACACACACACACACACAGATGTAACACATAGGATACTCACATCAACAGCCACACCTTCTACATGATATGTGTCGTCATCCAGACACCTGTCATCTGCTGTGTGGGGTGACAGACCGGGCTGGTGACGGTAGAACTCCTGTGAGTCCTTGTACCACTTCAAGGTATACAAGGTTGATCCTCCCTCGTCCTCGTAGTCACAGCGGAGGTGGACCTCGTCCCCTACTATGGCCACGGGCGGCACGCCCAGGTCCGTGATTCGTACTCCGTACACCGCCCCTGGGGAGAGAAGAGGGGATGATGGGCAGGCTGGTTTCTCGTAGATTTCGTGGAGTTGGGGAGATTAGAGGAAGGGGTGGGGGTGATGTTTGGAAGGGGAGGAAATCGTTTGGGAGGGGTGGATTGATGGGGATAGATGGGTAGAAGATAATGAGGGAAGGGAGTGAGGAAAGGAGGGAGATATAGATGAGGGGGAATCTAAATCCTCCTCTTCCTTCTTCATTCCTTCTCTTCCTCCTTCTCTCCTGCTGTATACTGGGTGAATGAGAAAGATGGTAAAGGAAGAGGGGAGAGAAGGAAGGGTTATTGAAGTAGGTGAGATAACATGATGCAGAAGAGACAAGATAATAGTGGGTTAGTAGAAGAGAGAGAGAGAGAGAGAGAGGGAGGGAGGGGTGTAATACGATATATATATATATAAATGTGTGTGTGTGTGTGTGTGTGTGTGTGTGTGTGTGTGCAGTCTCTTAATAAAAGCACTACACAAGAGGTACTTTTTTCACCATCTCCTCACTGTATCTTAAATTATCTTAGAGAATCTCAGCCAAAATGAAAACAATTAGAACTGGATTAATTTTCTCCAGACCCTCTCTCTCTCTCTCTCTCTCTCTCTCCTCTCTCTCTCTCTCTCTCTCTCTCTGTCTCACTCTCTCTCTCTCTCTCTCTCTCTCTCTCTCTCTGTCTCACTCTCTCTCTCTCTCTCTCTCTTACATACAACGAAACCCCACAAACTTACTTATTACTTCTATTCAGACTTACAAACAAGAGAACTTTGCAGTTTTACCAACACGGGCGAGGATTTCTGGCAGGAACAACAAGTGTACAAAGTAAACACAAGCCATCGTTGGTAACAATGCCACAAATATGACATATAAAACTTCCTTACAAACTTCAACTCTTAAGACCTCTTTTATATATATATATATATATATATATATATATATATATATATATATATATCAGGTGAATGGAGGTTCCAGCAACTTAGAAGCCCGAGGCACCATTAAAGGGACCATCTTGGCACCATTAAAGCTTGGCACCATTAAAGCTTGGCACAACCTACTCCTGTTCGGCAATGTTTGTCTTGCAGTTCCTGAAAGACGAAGCAAACTGCTAACCACATCAGTCATCAAGGCGGTGCACAACTACCCAAGAACAGATAATTGTGTCCCTCTGCCCCACCATCGCAGGAATCACAGAGGAAGACCCAAGAAAAATTCCACTGAAAACGAGAAAATTTGTGCCCATGTTAGCAAAAAAATCGAAAAGGGCAACACAGTGATAATCACAAGTGACGACACTGTAGCTCCCAAAGATGAGACCACAGCTCAAGCACTAAGAGACAAACATCCAACAAGGGACACCATAGCCATCAACAACAACCCTGAGGGAGACCCCATCACTGAACAATTAATTTTGCCAGAATCAGAAGTCTATAAGGCAATAGTGTCATTTCCAGCAGGATCTGCAGGAGGTTACACTGGAATTCGACCACAACACCTCAAAGAGATGGTAAATCCAGTACTCGGAGCATCTGCATCAATTCTTCTCACCGAATTAACAACTTTTGTCAACAACTGCCTGGCTGGGCGAATCCCAGAAGAAATTAAACCTTTCTTTTTTGGAGCCACATTATGCGCTTTGAAGAAGAAGGATGAGGGAATCAGACCCATTGCTGTTGGTAACACTCTTCGCCGTCTAGTTGCCATAGCAGCAGTAAGAAACATTCGCCCAGAAGCTGCCAGTTTACTCCAGCCACACCAACTGGGCTTTGGGGTCTCTCAAGGCAGTGAAGCCGCAGCTCATGCAGCAAGGGCCTACATCAGGGACCTACCAGAAGACAACGCCGTAGTCAAACTTGACTTTAGAAATGCCTTTAATATGGTGAAGAGAGATGTGGTCTTGCCGGCCGTTCGGGATCGGTTCCTTAGTCTTTTTCCCTTCATTTCAGCTGGCTACAGCAAACCTTCAACTCTTTTGTTTGGTGAACATGAAATTCCCTCATCAGAGGGTGTTCAGCAGGGTGACCCACTGCTCCACTTCTCTTCTGTTTGGCAGTAAGAGAACTAACTTCCAGCCAACGCAGCAAGCTCAACATCTGGTACCTGGATGATGGCACTCTGGCAGGTACTGGGGAGTCCTTGTTAGAGGACCTACAACGGGTGAAGACACAGGGAGAATCCTTGGGACTCATCCTCAATCCCTCCAAGTGTGAAATCATCACAAAGAACCAGGAAATAATCAATGCCATGCGAACAATTCTCCTGGAAGTCTCTACTATTACAGGGCGGTCAGCGTCCTCTTTCAGAGACTCAGTGTTGCGATCCAGAGGGTAAATGCCTGCAGCATTCTGGGCACGCGGACAATCTCCGCCGGGGAGCTGGACGAAGCATTCGAGATGTAGCTCTGAGTTGTTATCTATGTTGTTCTACTCCCTATTGTTTCTTTGTCAATGTATTTTGTCTTTAAATAAAATCTATATAAAATATAAGAGGGTGGTAGGAGAAAACCTTGAGTTCTCCCTGAAGCAAGTTTATTCTTTTCTCTGAGGATGAGGACCCCCAGCACAGTTCCAGAGGTGGTATATATATATATATATATATATATATATATATATATATATATATATATATAGCTAGATATAGCTAGGTCAGGCGGTACCCAGTGACCTCCTGAAGCTTACTTGTTACCTGCTTCCCTTAGAGCTGCAGCTTTGATAAATTAATAAATTAATTACTTGTGCAACACTTGGGTATCTGTGTTGTGGAGACGTTTCGCCACAGTGGCTTCATCAGTCCAATTCAAAGAAGAATGGTGAAGATTGGAAGGAGTTTGAGGTAATCAGTCCCTCAAGATTGATGGACTGATCACATCGACTCCATCCTGAGGGACTGATTACCTCAATCTCCTGATCTTCACCATTGTTATTTGTATCGGACTGATAAAGGCACTGTATTACAGAAAGTAACTACTATACCTACTTCCCTCCTGCCGTGGGACAGTAAATGTCTGACCCTCTCTCTCTACTCTCTCTTAGCTAACTCTCTCTTAGCTAACTCTCTCTTAGCTAACTCTCTCTTAGCTAACTCTCTCTTAGCTAACTCTCTCAGCAAGTTAGCTACAATCAATACCTCCTGACTCTCCTGCTCGCAGCTAACTATACCTTTTAGCTCATTAAAAGTTTGCATAATAACCAGCTTGGGGAACTCTGTGTAAAACCCAAAGCTTCTCAAACGATCAAGCTATAGTGCCGCTCTATACCAAACATATCCCCCTCCCCTCCCCCACTCCCCTCTCCCCTTCTCAAAAAAAAAACCTCAAAATTAAAAAGTAAGTCAATTTTTTTTGGCGTGAAGATGCGTTGGGGGAAGTTTACTCATACGTGTTTAGAGGTGCCTGTGACTGTACCCGTGACTGGTTTCGAGGGGGGTCTGCTTAACCAGGCTGTTGGTGCTAGGGGCAGGCAAATGCCCAGCACGGCAAAGCACAGCCTGCTTGACCAAGGGGGCGTCCAGACAGACAGTCTAGCTTTCTCTCCACCTTTCTAGACACGACAGACAGATCAGACCAGAGAGGCTGGAACACACACACACACACACACACACACACACGGCCAGGAGCTAGTCCGACCCTGCAACCACAATTAGTGAGTAACACACACACAACACACAACACACACACAGACACACACAAAACAAACACAACACACACATCATCATCTCTTCCTTACCACAGCCACTACACACACACACACACACACACACACATCTGTGGCCTTCCAGGAGCTTAGTCTCTGACTCCCTGTAACCACAATTAGGTGAGTACACAAACACACACATCCTGTTGCTCCCCTTCCCGTTACTCTCCTCCTGTTGCTCTCTTCCCGTTACTCTCCTCCTGTTGCTCTCTTCCCGTTACTCTCCTCCTGTTGCTCTCTTCCCGTTACTCTCCTCCTGTTGCTCTCTTCCCGTTACTCTCCTCCTGTTGCTCTCTTCCCGTTACTCTCCTCCTGTTGCTCTCTTCCCGTTACTCTCCTCCTGTTGCTCTCTTCCCGTTACTCTCCTCCTGTTGCTCTCTTCCCGTTACTCTCCTCCTGTTGCTCTCTTCCCGTTACTCTCCTCCTGTTGCTCTCTTCCCGTTACTCTCCTCCTGTTGCTCTCTTCCCGTTACTCTCCTCCTGTTGCTCTCTTCCCGTTACTCTCCTCCTGTTGCTCTCTTCCCGTTACTCTCCTCCTGTTGCTCTCTTCCCGTTACTCTCCTCCTGTTGCTCTCTTCCCGTTACTCTCCTCCTGTTGCTCTCTTCCGTTACTCTCTCCTGTTGCTCTCTTCCGTTACTCTCCTCCTGTTGCTCTTCCCGTTACTTCTCCTCCTGTTGCTCTCTTCCTACTCTCCTTGTTGCTCTTCCTGTTTCCTCCTGTTGCTCTCTTCCGTTACTCTCCTCCTGTTGCTCTCTTCCCGTTACTCTCCTCCTGTTGCTCTCTTCCCGTTACTCTCCTCCTGTTGCTCTCTTCCCGTTACTCTCCTCCTGTTGCTCTCTTCCCGTTACTCTCCTCCTGTTGCTCTCTTCCCGTTACTCTCCTCCTGTTGCTCTCTTCCCGTTACTCTCCTCCTGTTGCTCTCTTCCCGTTACTCTCCTCCTGTTGCTCTCTTCCCGTTACTCTCCTCCTGTTGCTCTTCCTTTTCCCTGTTAGTCTTTCCTCTACTCTCTGTTGCTCTCTTCCGTTACTCTCCTCCTGTTGCTCTCTTCCCGTTACTCTCCTCCTGTTGCTCTCTTCCGTTACTCTCCTCCTGTTGCTCTCTTCCGTTACTCTCCTCCTGTTGCTCTCTTCCCGTTACTCTCCTCCTGTTGCTCTCTTCTCGTTACTCTCCTCCTGTTGCTTCTTCCCGTTTCTCCTCCTGTTGCTCTCTTCCCGTTACTCTCCTCCTGTTGCTCTCTTCCGTTACTCTCCTCCTGTTGCTCTCTTCCTGTTACTCTCCTCCTGTTGCTCTCTTCCCGTTACTCTCCTCCTGTTGCTCTCTTCCCTGTTACTCTCCTCCTGTTGCTCTCTTCCCGTTACTCTCTTCTGTTGCTCTCTTCCCGTGTTCTCCTCCTGTTGCTCTCTTCCCGTTGTTCTCCTCCTGTTGCTCTCTTCCCGTTACTCTCCTCCTGTTGCTCTCTTCCCGTTACTCTCCTCCTGTTGCTCTCTTCCCGTTACTCTCCTCCTGTTGCTCTCTTCCCGTTACTCTCCTCCTGTTGCTCTCTTCCCGATACTCTCCTGTTAATTCCCTAAACAACGGAAATCTCCATGAAGCAAATTACACATCAGTTGAATCAGAGAGTATAACAGGGAGTATAACAGGGAGTATAACAGGGAGTATAACAGGGAGTAAAACAGGGAGTATAACAGGGAGTATAACAGGGAGTATAACAGGGAGTATAACAGGGAGTATAACAGGGAGTATAACAGGGAGTCAAACAGGGAGTATAACAGGGAGTATAACAGGGAGTCAAACAGGGAGTATAACAGGGAGTATAACAGGGAGTATAACTAGGAGTCATAACAGGAGTATAACGGGAGTATTCAGGGAGTATAACAGGAGTATAAACAGGAGTATAACACTAGTCAAACAGGGAGTATAACAGGGAGTATAACAGGAGTATAACAGGGAGTATAACAGGGAGTATAACAGTGAGTCATAACAGGGAGTATAACAGGGAGTATAACAGGAGTATAACAGGGAGTAAAACAGGGAGTATAACAGGGAGTATAACAGGAGTAAACAGGAGTAAACAGGGAGTAAACAGGAGTATAACAGGAGTATAACAGGGATTATAACAGGAGTATAACAGGAGTATAACAGGAGTAAACAGGAAGTATAACAGGAGTATAACAGGGAGTCAAACAGGAGTAAAACGGGGGTAAACAGGGAGTAAACAGGGAGTAAACATGGAGTAAACAGGAGTATAACAGGGAGTAAAAGGGAGTATAAAACAGGGAGTATAACAGGGAGTCAAACAGGGAGTATAACAGGGAGTATAACAGGGAGTAAAACAGGGAGTAAACAGGGAGTATAACGGAGTAAACAGGAGATAACGTGGTAAACAGGAAGTATAACAGGGGTATAAGGAGTATACAGGAGTTAACAGGGGATAACTGAGTCATAACGGAGTATAACAGGGAGTATAACAGGGAGTATAACAGGGAGTAAAACAGGGAGTATAACAGGGAGTATAACAGGGAGTATAACAGGGAGTATAACAGGGAGTATAACAGGGAGTATAACAGGGAGTATAACAGGGAGTATAACAGGGAGTAATAACAGGGAGTAAAATATAAAGAAGTATAACAGGGAGTATAACAGGGAGTCAAACAGGGGGTAAAACAGGGGGTAAAACAGGGAGTAAAACAGGGAGTAAAACATGGAGTAAAATAGAAATTATAACGGAGTAAAACGGAATAAAACAGGGAGTATAACGGAGTAAAACAGGGAGTAATACAGGGTGTATAACAGGGAGTAATACAGGGAATAAAACAGGGAGTATAACGGAGTAAAACAGGGAGAAAAACGTGGTAAAACAGGAAGTGTAACAGGGTGTATAGAGGTGTAGCTGGCAGGGTTGGGGCCCTGTCTTGTGTTAGACGCTACAGGGCACAACTGTGTCTACAACAGCCTGAGGATTTAGACTTAAATCCGTGATAAACTGTCGGAAGTAGCCACTGAGAGGGACTGATCCCTCAGACTGTTTGTTCTAGTTTTCCTCAGTCTGCAACAGGTTAATCATTGCCAGGAGAGACTGCCAGTGTTATTCCGTGACTCGACCCCTGCAACCACAACTAGGTGAGTACACATGATCTGTACTCGAAGTAAACCAGGAGATATTACTCGACCCTGTTATCACAGCTCAGACACTTGTTATCACTGCTCACACAACAGTTATCATTGCTCACACACCTGTTATTACTGCTCACACACTTGTTATCACTGCTCACACAACAGTTATCATTGCTCACACACCTGTTATTACTGCTCACACACCTGTTATTACTGCTCACACACCTGTTATTACTACTCACACACTTGTTATTACTGCTCACACACCTGTTATTACTGCTCACACACCTGTTATTACTGCTCACACACTTGTTATTACTGCTCACACACCTGTTATTACTGCTCACACCTTGTTATTACTGCTCACACACCTGTTATTACTGCTCACACACCTGTTATTACTGCTCACACACCTTGTTATTACTGCTCACACACCTGTTATTACTGCTCACACACTTGTTATTACTGCACACACATCTGTTATTACTGCTCACACACTTGTTATTACTGCTCACACACCTGTTATTACTGCTCACACACTTGTTATTACTGCTCACACACCTGTTATTACTGCTCACACACTTGTTATTACTGCTCACACACCTGTTATTACTGCTCACACACTTGTTATTACTGCTCACACACCTGTTATTACTGCTCACACACTTGTTATCACTGCTCACACAACAGTTATCATTGCTCACACACCTGTTATTACTGCTCACACACTTGTTATCACTGCTCACATAACATTTATCATTGCTCACACACCTGTTATTACTGCTCACACACCTGTTATTACTGCTCACACACCTGTTATTACTGCTCACACACCTGTTATTACTGCTCACACACCTGTTATTACTGCTCACACACGTTATTACTGCTCACACACCTGTTATTACTACTCACACACTTGTTATTACTGCTCACACACCTGTGATACCGTCCACAATGGATGATACGAAGCTGTAAGAGTGATAAACAATGAAGGTGCCAGTACAGTGCCTTGGGGCACTCGACTGTTTATTCTGGAGAGGATAAATTTCGTACTGTTTACTGTCACTGTTTGTCTCCTGTTTATCTTAATTTTTTAATATCCATTTTCCTGTTATTCGTTCTGACTACCTCTCTCTCTCTCTCTCTCTCTCTCTCTCTCTCTCTCTCTGTTCCAGCTTCAATGAGGCACTCAAATCTTAGTGCCGCGTACCCGCTGGTCCTGAGTGCCACTCTATAATTGTGTGTGTGTGTGTGTGTTTTCCTATCCCCATCTCCATCTCCTCCTTCATCCCAGCATCCTCCAGCATCCCTAACATCTATAACCCAGCATCCCCCATCTCCCACAGCCTTCCCAGCACCCCAACACTTCCAGCATCTCCCAGCCTTCCCAGCACCCATCATCCCCAGCACTTCCAGCATCTCCCAGCCTTCCCCATCATCCCCAGCACTTCCAGCATCTCCCAGCCTTCCCCATCATCCCCAGCACTTCCAACATCTACCAGCCTTCCAGCACTTCCAACATCTCCCAGTCTTCCCCATCATCCCCAGCACTTCAGCATCTCCCAGCTTTCCCCCAGCACTCCCACCATCCCCCAGCACTTCCAGCATCTCCCAGCCTTCCCCAGCACCCCCATCATCCCCAGCACTTCCAACATCTCCCAGTCTTCCCAGCACTTCCAGCATCTCCCAGCCTTCCCATTATCCCCAGCACTTCCAACATCTACCAGCCTTCCCAGCACTTCCAACATCTCCCAGTCTTCCCCAGCATCCCCAGCACTTCCAGCATCTCCCAGTCTTCCCCAGCACTCCCCACCATCCTCCAGCACTTCCAGCATCTCCCAGTCTTCCCCAGCACCTCCATCATCCCCCAGCACTTCCAGCATCTCCCAGTCTTCCCCAGCATCCCCCAACACTTCCAGCATCTCCCAGCCTTCCCCATCATCCCCCAGCACTTCCAACATCTACCAGCCTTCCCCAGCACTTCCAGCATCTCCCAGTCTTCCCAGCATCCCCTACACTTCCAGCATCTCCCAGCCTTCCCATCATCCCCAGCACTTCCAACATCTACCAGCCTTCCCAGCACTTCCAACATCTCCCAGTCTTCCCCAGCATCCCCCAGCACTTCCAGCATCTCCCAGCCATCCCCAGCACTCCCCACCATCCACCAGCACTTCCAGCATCTCCCAGTCTTCCCCAGCGCCCCCATCATCCCCCAGCACTTCCAACATCTCCCAGTCTTCCCCAGCATCCCCCAACACTTCCAGCATCTCCCAGCCTTCCCTAGCATCCCCCATCAGCAACTCTGAGCATCTCACCAGCAACTCCGCCAAAGATTACAGTCTCTCCAGAAAGTATCTTTCCCTGCCTGGCTCTGATTAATTACTACTATCCTAAATAAAATAGTCGACTAGAACAGAAGTTGGAGAAGGAAGTATTAGGTGTGGGTGTGTGGGTTGTGGGGGTGGGTGAGGTGTGGGGATGAGGTGTGGGGGAGATGAGTGTGGGTTGGTGTGTGGGGGAGTGATGTGGGAGGTTGGAGGAAGCATTGTGATTAAAGGTGGTAGTGATGGTAGTGATAGTGGTGATGGTAGTGATAGTGGTGATGGTAGTGATGGTAGTGATAGTGGTGATGGTAGTGATAGTGGTGATGGTAGTGATGGTAGTGATAGTGGTGATGGTAGTGATGGTAGTGATAGTGGTGATGGTAGTGATAGTGGTGATGGTAGTGATAGTGGTGATGGTAGTGATGGTAGTGATAGTGGTGATGGTAGTGATAGTGGTGATGGTAGTGATGGTAGTGATGGTAGTGATAGTGGTGATGGTAGTGATAGTTGTGATGGTAGTGATGGTAGTGATGGTAGTGATAGTGGTGATGGTAGTGATAGTGGTGATGGTAGTGATGGTAGTGATAGTGGTGATGGTAGTGATGGTAGTGATAGTGGTGATGGTAGGGAATAGGGATAAAGGTGGAGCCATCTGTGGGCAGGCGATGTCATTTGGTCAGCTGACTTTATTTCGTTAGAGTAATGTCGTTACCAATATGTTCCAGACTCCAGTCATCCTAAGAATAAATGATCTCAGATATAGCGATGTTCCGGAGAAGGTTACAGAGTGCAGTTGCTGTTGGCTGCCCGTCTTGTGGTGTAGAAGCTCACTTCTCGCTGTCCTCGGAGTGGAGCCAATATTAGCCTTGCACATGACTGTAAAGCCGCTCACGTTCCTCCGGTGTTGAAGGTTCTGTCCAGGATGGGTCCAGGCGAGAGATGAACCGTCTCGCTCTGTTCTGTATCCTGTCAAAAAGTCGCAGATGAGACGGAGTGCAGACATTCCAAGAACGTGGAGCATACTCGAGGTGTGAGTGTACTTGTGCCTCGTACAGAATCTTGCAACCTCTACTGTCGAGCAAATACGTTTAAGTGCTGTAAGCTTCCTGGCCGCCTTGTTTGTAAGATTTACAACGTGGTTCTTCACAGTCAGTTTGGAGTTAAATTTCACCCCAAGGATATCAACTTCATCCCCAGGTACCAAGTCTCTCTCATTCATTGTTACCACTGCTCCAGCATTACCATCATGGTGCCTAGAGACCATCACTTACCACTGCTCCAGCATTACCATCATGGTGCCTAGAGACCATCACTTACCACTGCTCCAGCATTAACATCATGGTGCCTAGAGACCATCACTTACCACTGCTCCAGCATTACCATCATGGTGCCTAGAGAATATTATCATTTGTGGTTTTTCAGGACCAAATATGACCTACCATCGTTTTCCAGAGGCTGATATAGCTCTTACCTGGTGATTGATGTAACTTAGAGCAGCTGGTGATTGATGTAACTTAGAGCAGCTGGTGACTGATGTAACTTAGAGCAGCTGGTGACTGATGTAACTTAGAGCAGCTGGTGACTGATGTAACTTAGAGCAGCTGGTGACTGATGTAACTTAGAGCAGCTGGTGACTGATGTAACTTAGAGCAGCTGGTGACTGATGTAACTTAGAGCAGCTGGTGATTGATGTAACTTAGAGCAGCTGGTGACTGATGTAACTTAGAGCAGCTGGTGACTGATGTAACTTAGAGCAGCTGGTGATTGATGTAACTTAGAGCAGCTGGTGACTGATGTAGACATTCCATAACAATGGCCCCAGCACACTCCCCTGTGGAACACTGACATCAATAGCGTATCTCTCTCTCTCTCTCTCTCTCTCTCTCTCTCATAAACACTGCAGTTATTCCTATTTTTATATCCATCCTGGATAAAAGCTGGAAGAGAATGTTATTAATCGTAAACTGGAAGGATACAGAAAAATGAAAGTTGAGCTTGTTAAAGGAGCTTTGAAGTTCCGCTCACTTCCGCTCTTAAAGCTCATCTCTCTATTTTTCTCAAAGCTTTTATCTAACCGTATTTAATTTTTTTATATGGTTATCGATTTTTTGTGTTGTATTTCTTGGTTTCAGTAACCTTTATGAGGCAGTTGACACTTTACTTGTTACTTTCCTTGTTACTTTCTATATAACTTTCTTTGTTACTATCTATATAACTTTCTTTGTTACTTTCATTGTTACTTTTTATAAAACATTCTTTGTTACTTTCCATATAACTTTCTTTGTAACTTTCTATATAACTTTCTTTGTTACTTTCATTGTTACTTTTTATAAAACATTCTTTGTTACTTTCCATATAACTTTCTTTGTAACTTTCTATATAACTTTCTTTGTTACTTTCATTGTTACTTTTTATAAAACATTCTTTGTTACTTTCCTTGTTACTTTCTGTATAACTTTCCTTGTTACTTTCTTTTTTACTTTCCTTGATGCTTTCTATATCACTTTCCTTAATACTTTTCTTGTTACTTTCATTGTTACTTTTCGTTCTTATTACTTTCCCTGTTACTTTTCGTTCTTACTTTTCCTGTCACTTTCCTTGTTACTTTCTGTATCACTTTCCTTGTTACTTTCCATGTCACTTTCATTGTTACTTTTCATTCTTGTTACTTCCCCTGTCACTTTCCTTGTTACTTTGTTACTTTCCCTGATACTTTCATTGTTACTTTTCGTTCTTGTTACTTTCCCCGGTCGTCACTTTCCTTGTTACTTTAACCTGGTTCGTGTCTCTTTCACCTGATCTCTCTCTCTCTCTCTCTCTGTATTTATTATCTTTGTTTTTGTTTTTGTCCTGAATTGTTTTTTTCCTCAATATTTTCCTTGTTGATGTTTTTTCCGCTGTGTTTTATTGTGTTTTAATCCGTTTCACCCAATTTATTCAATAATGGGCCTTATATACATCCTGTGTAGTGTCCAGAATTTAAATTTGTTACACGTGTGTAAGACAGGTGTGTAAGACGACAGATGTGTAAGACGACAGGTGTGTAAGACTACAGGTGTGTAAGACTACAGGTGTGTAAGACGACAGGTGTGTAAGACGACTGGTGTGTAAGATACAGGAGAGGGCCTCAGTACTGATCCTTGTGGGACCCCTTTTTTAACCTCTGCTCATTTAAACTTTTCCTCTCTGCTTAACTTGCACTCAACATTATATATATACACTGAGAGGTGTATATCTGTTAGTGTATATACACTGAGAGATGTATATATCTGTGTATATACACTGAGATGTATATCTCTGTGTATATACACTGAGAGATGTATATATCTGTGTATATACACTGAGAGATGTATATCTCTGTGTATATACACTGAGAGATGTATATATCTGTGTATATACACTGAGAGATGTATATCTCTGTGTATATACACTGAGAGATGTATATCTCTCATATACACTGAGAGATGTATATATATGTGTATATACACTGAGAAATGTATATATCTGTGTATATACACTGAGAGATGTATATCTCTCAGTGTATTTATTCACTGACAAAACACTTTCCACACAATGCTCATTTTTGTCGAAATATATTTAAAAATGGGACCCACGGAACGGGTGAGGTTTGAACCCACGGCGAGTGACCCGTAAAACGCCAGGACTCCGGTTCCAACCCCACCCGTTCCGTGGGCTGTTGACGATAGTGTTATTACAATTTCGTGAGACGTAATTGACCATAAAAAGTGACCGAAATTGAACAGGACGTGTTCCAAACGCGTCTGAACATTCCGTTCAATTCTCAATGTACTTTTTTCAATCATATTTTAAAAAAATGGCAATGTGGCAAAGGCGCCTTATTAAAGAGCAGAATTTAAAAGGCTTTTTTTTGTAAAAATTCCCAATTTTTAAAAGACTTTCTAATAAAAAATCCTAAATTCTTTCCATATATCATCATAAATATAATTTTTCAATCACAACTTTCCAAAAAATGGCACTATAGTAAAGGCACCTCATTAGAAAGCACAATTTAAAAGGCCTTTTAAATTCTGCTTTCTTAAAGGCCTTTTAAAAATATATAAAATAAATCCCACATATCATATGTGAAGAGAATATCACATATTTGAGTAGAACTTTCAATTATTTTCCATTGGGACTGATTTCCTGGTTTCTCCTTAGGCAATTTAGTTGGCATTGTGTTGCTGCTGCGACCGACTCTCGCATCCGCTCCTCGCTGCCTCGACCCTCCTCATGATGATTCCAGGGGGATTTTTTGTGTTTGTTTCAATGATCGTTTAATGTGGTGGTGGGGTGTAGTGTGTGTGTGTACTCACCTAATTGTGGTTGCAGGTGTCGAGACTCAGCTCCTGGCCCCGCCTCTTCGCTGTCCGCTACTGGGTCTCTGCTCTCCCTGCTCCATGAGCTTTATCATACCTCGTCTTAAAACTATGTATGGTTCCTGCCTCCACTATATCTTTCTCTAGACTATTCCACTTCCTGACTACTCTGTGGCTGAATAAATGCTTCCTAACATCCCTTTGACTCATCTGAGTCTTCAGCTTCCAGTTGTGTCCCCTTGTTTCTGTGTTCCCTCTCTGGAACATCCTGTCACCGTCTACCTTGTCGATTCCCCGCAGTATTTTGTATGTCGTTATCATGTCTCCTCTGACCCTTCTTTCCTCCAGTGTTGTTAGTCCTATTTCCCTCAACCTTTCTTCATAGGACAGACCCCTGAGTTGTGGAACTAGCCTTGTCGCAAACCTTTGCACTTTCTCTAGTTTCTTTACGTGCTTGACCAGGTGTGGGTTCCAGACTGGTGCTGCATATTCTAGTATGGGCCTGACTTACACGGTGTACAGTGTCTTGAACGATTCCTTGTTAAGGTAACGGAACGCTAATCTTATGTTTGCCAGTCGCCCATATGCTGCCGCAGTTATCTGGTTGATGTGTGCCTCCGGAGACGTGCTTGGCGTTATACTCACCCCAAGGTCTTTCTCCTTTGCCGAGGTTTGTAGCCTTTGTCCGCCTAGCCTGTACTCTGTCAGCGGTCTTCTTTGCCCTTCTCGGATCTTCATGACTTTGCATTTGGTGGGATTGAATTCTAGAAGCCAGTTGCTAGACCAGATGTCAAGCTTGTCCAGGTCTGTTTGAAGTCCTGCTTGGTCCTCCTCCGATGTGATTCTCCTCATTAATTTCACATCATCTGCGAACAGAGACACTTCTGAGTCTATCCCGTCCGTCATGTCGTTTACATATACCAAGAATAACACTGGTCCTAGGACTGACCCCTGCGGTACGCCGCTCGTCACAGGCGCCCACTGTGATACCTCATCACGCACCATGACCCGTTGTTGTGTGTGTGTGTGTGTGTGTTTATTTGTGTTCGTGTATTGCACAGACACACACAAGCACGTCAAGAAATTAGAGAAAGTGCAAAGGTTTACAACAAGGTTAGTTCCGGAGCTAAGGGAAATTTCCTACGAAGAAAGGTTAAGGGAAATCGGCCTGATGACACTGGAGGACAGGAGGGTTAGGGAAGGTATGATAACGACATACAAAATACTGCGAGGAACTGACAAGGTGGACAGAGACAAGATCTTCCAGAGAGGGGACACAGAAACAAGGGGTCACAATTGGAAGTTGAAGAATCGGATGAGTCAGAAAGATGTTAGGAAGTATTTCTTTAGTCATAGAGTTGTCAGGAAGTGGAATAGTCTGACAAGTGATGTGGTGGAGACAGGAACCATACATAGTTTTAAGACGAGGTATGATAAAGTTCATGGAGCAGAGAGAGAGAGAGAGGAGAGAGAGAGAGAGAGAGAGAGAGAGAGAGAGAGAGAGAGAGAGAGAGAGAGGGACCTAGTAGCGGTCAGTGAAGAGGCCAGGAGCTGTCTCGACCCCTGCAACCACAAATAGGTGAGCACACACACACACACACACACACACACACACACACACACACTCACTTACAAACTTAATTACAACCTGGGTAAAATTATATTCCTTTAATATACACTTTTGCTTTTTTTCCATTATTTGGGCCCATTGAAAAAAAATTTTTTTTTTTTTTTATTCCGTGTTGGTGGTATTAATTTATTCGCTACGTGTTTTTTTAACTGTTTTTTTTGGGGGGGGGATTTTTGTAATGGGGTTAAAAATATCTTGTTGGGTATTATTACCTTTTAGGAACTCGAGTCTATTGTGTGTGTGTGTGTGTGTGTGTGTGTGTGTGTGTGTGTGTGTGTGTGTGTGTGTGTGTGTGTGTGTGTGTGTGTGTGTGTGTGTGTGTGTGTGTGTGTGTGTGTGTGTGTGTGTGTGTGTGTGTGTGTTTGTGTTATAGCGTTTGGGATCATACTTATACATATATATATATATATATATATATATATATATATATATAATATATATATATAGATAGATAGATAGATAGATAAATAGATAGATAGAGAGGTAGAGAGAAAGTGCATTAAAAAGTAACTTATAAGGACTTTTAGAAAGTGACTTTCATAGAGCATTTAAAGGCCTATAAAGACTATTAGGACCAGAGAAGAGAGACAGAGGGATAAATTAGAAGGATGCTAGGAGAGGAGAGATACACGCCAGCATCCCTGGAGGTTACCATGACAACACCAGGTAGGAGAGAGAGAGAGAGAGAGAGAGAGGGGGTTTTAAAATACCATCACACACACAAGCCAAAAAAATGTAAACTCCCATGATATTTTTTGGTGGTAGGAAAAGAGGATGTTTGGTGTGTGATTGGTGTGTGTGTGTGTGTGTGTGTGTATCCCAGCATCTGTCTCCCTCCATCTCACCCTCCATCTCTCCCTCCATCTCTAGAGAGACAGTCTCCCCTCTCCTACCTTCAATATACAGATATCTTCCATTCCTCTCACGTTCCTTTTCTTTCCTGCCTTTTTCTTTTTACTCTCTCTCTCTCTCTCTCTCTCTCTCTCTCTCTCTCTCTCTCTCTCTCTCTCTCTCTCTCACAGTGTTGTTGAAGATAGCTTACAAAATTATCTAGTTACTTTATTCAGTACAGAGGTGACGAAATTGGTCAGCAATATTGAACTGACTAATAATAATAATGATTAATAGTAATACTATTAATAATAATTATATTATTATTAATAATAATTATATTAATATTGTTAATAATAATAATTATTATTGTGTTCTTTATTGTTTATATTTCTAAAGTTAGATGTTGATAACAATTGATGGAGAGAAAGTCTGAAGTGTTCCTCCATCACACCTCCATCACTACTCCATCATACCTCCATCACACCTCCATCACTACTCCCTCCCTCCTCCATCACACCTCCATCACTACTCCATCATACCTCCATCACCATTCCCTCCCTCCTCCATCACCACTCCCTCCCTCCATCACTACTCCCTCCCTCCTTCAACACTCCCTCCCTCCATCATTACTCCCTCCTTCAACACTCCCTCCCTCCATCATTACTCCCTCCTTCAACACTCCCTCCCTCCATCATTACTCCCTCCTTCAACACTCCTCCATCACACCTCCATCGATTTCCCCAGATCCGAAATTTGTCTTCGGCAGCTTTACAAAGTTTTTAAACTCTCCCTCCATCT
>WNWK01000109.1:125000-137500 GCA_009830355.1 Cherax destructor | reverse complement strand
CATCATTCCTCTCACCTCTCCAGGACACCATCGGCTCCTATCAGTCCAACGCCTCTTTTTCCAATCCTTCCTTATCCTTTTCTCATTACTTGATACCCTGCTAGGGAATACGGCATCTGCTATCATTTTAGTTTTTTTCTCTGTGATTGCTACCATATCTGGCATTGCAAATTATTCTTGCAGTTTAATCATTCCAGTATGATAATTCACATTTGTTTATGTATCATGCTTAGAGTGAGCTATTTTCTGGTGTGTTCCTGTTTGTATATATGACTTCTGTTTGCTGCGTATTTATAATGAGGGGAGGGGTGAGGTAGGGGTTGATGTGTGTGCATTGTTGTAGAAAGAGGTGGAGGGGAAGGGTTATGGTTGTGGGTAGGGAAGGAGGAGGGAAGGAATGGGGGTTTGTGAAGGAAAGTTGAAGCTGTGAGGTGAGCTGTGAGGTGAGCTGTGAGGTGAGCTGTGAGGTGAGCTGTGAGGTGAGCTGTGAGGTGAGTTGTGAGGTGAGCTGTGAGGTGAGCTGTGAGGTGAGCTGTGATGTGAGCTGTGAGGTGAGCTGTGAGGTGAGCTGTGAGGTGAGCTGTGAGGTGAGCTGTGAGGTGAGGTGAGCTGTGAGGTAGCTGTGAGGTAGAGCTGTGAGGTGAGCTGTGAGTGAGCTGTGAGGTGAGCTGTGAGGTGAGCTGTGAGGTGAGCTGTGATGTGAGCTGTGAGGTGAGCTGTGAGGTAAGCTGTGAGGTGAGCTGTGAGGTGAGCTGTGAGGTGAGCTGTGAGGTGAGCTGTGAGGTGAGCTGTGAGGTGAGCTGTGAGGTGAGCTGTGAGGTGAGCTGTGAGGTGAGCTGTGAGGTGAGCTGTGAGGTGAGCTGTGAGGTAAGCTGTGAGGTGAGCTGTGAGGTGAGCTGTGAGGTGAGCTGTGAGGTGAGCTGTGAGGTGAGCTGTGAGGTGAGCTGTGAGGTGAGCTGTGAGGTGAGCTGTGAGAGGGGGTTCCTAGAGCTTGAGAGCATCTTCCTCTTACCTCTCTTCTACTCTTTCCTGTAACTGACGACTATTTATGTTCTCTTTAAACTGTGTGTGTGTGTCAGTGGGTGGAGGAAGAGAGAGAAAGAGAGAGGTGGAGGAAGAAATGAGTAGAGAATAGCAAGAGACAGAAGGACAGAACAGAGAGAAGAATGGCGGAAGTGCAGGGAGGGATAGAGGGAGTGTAGGGAGGGATGGAGGGAGTGCAGGGTGGGATGGAGGGAGTGCAGGGTGGGATGGAGGGAGTGCAGGGAGGGATGGAGGAAGGGATGGAGGGAGGGAGTGGAGGGAGGAGTGCCACAGAGTGCCAGTGCAACATTGCAAGGGGCCACCAGGATGGGTATTAACCACTCTCCTCTCACTCAATTGCTCACACCTGTTACTCTCCACCATCTGTGGCTTTGTTTATGCAAGCCAGGCAAGAACAAGCCTTACTTGTGCTTCCTTCTGTGTCCTTGTCTGTCTTTGTGCTTGATTCTGTGTCCTTGTCTGTCTTTGTACTTCATTCTGTATCCTTATCTGTCTTTGTACTTGATTCTGTGTCCTTGTCTGTCTTTGTACTTGATTATGTGTCCTTGTCTGTCTTTGTACTTGATTATGTGTCCTTGTCTGTCTTTGTACTTGATTATGTGTCCTTGTCTGTCTTTGTACTTGATTATGTGTCCTTGTCTGTCTTTGTACTTGATTATGTGTCCTTGTCTGTCTTTGTACTTGATTATGTGTCCTTGTCTGTCTTTGTACTTGATTATGTGTCCTTGTCTGTCTTTGTACTTGATTCTGTGTCCTTGTCTGTCTTTGTACTTGATTATGTGTCCTTGTCTGTCTTTGTACTTGATTCTGTGTCCTTGTCTGTCTTTGTACTTGATTATGTGTCCTTGTCTGTCTTTGTACTTGATTCTGTGTCCTTATCTGTCTTTGATGGGTAATATCCATCAATGATACAAACTGTGCAGGTATATATATATATATATATATATATATATATATATATATATATATATTATATATATATATATATATATATATATATATAATGTATATATATGGAGAGATAAACGCATCATTGCTATATCCTCCCTTTCCCTGTTCTCCTCCCCTCATCACCCTTCCTCATCACCTCCCTCATAACCCTCCCCAGTGTTTGATTGCTTATAGAGTTCAGAAGTAAATTAAAAAACGTGACTACGTGAAACCTCCCCCTTCTCTCTCTCTCTCTTTCTCTCTCTCTCTTCTCTTTCTCTCTCTCTCTTCTCTTGTATATATGGTGGATGATAGGGATGATAATTGCAGAGGAACTTGTGGTAGAGAGGCACTGAGGAAGTGAAGACACACACACACACACACACAGCCCCGGTGGCCTAGTGGTAAAGCTCTTGCTTCACCACGGATGGGCCGGGTTCAATTCCCGTGGCAGAAACATTTCGAAGTGTTTCCTTACATACACATACACACACATATATACAACAGGCCTAATGTCTAATTGACATGTGCCTAGGACAAAATGGTAACTAACACACACAGAAGAATTCAATCGGACGAGGACCAGGCAGAACTACAAAGGGATTTGGACAGGCTGCAAGCCTGGTCCAGCAACTGGCTCCTGGAGTTCAACCCCACCAAGTGCAAAGATATGAAGATTGAGGAAGGGCAAAGAAGACCGCAGACGGAGTACAGTTTAGGGGGCCAGAGACTACAAACCTCAACAAGGAAAAAGATCTTGGGGTGAGTATAACACCAGGCACATCTCCTGAGGCGCACATCAACCAAATAACTGCTGCAGCATATGGGCGCCTAGCAAACCTATGAACAGCATTCCGACATCTTAATAAAGAATCGTTCAGGACCCTGTACACTGTGTACGTTAGGCCCATACTGGAGTATGCAGCACCAGTTTGGAACCCACATTTATCCAAGCACGTAAAGAAGCTAGAGAAAGTGCAAAGGTTTGCAACAAGACTAGTCCCGGAGCTAAGGGGTATGTCCTACGAGGAGAGGTTAAGGGAAATCGACCTGACGACACTGGAGGACAGGAGAGATAGGGGGACATGATAACGACATATAAGATACTGAGAGGAATTGACAAGGTGGATAGGGACAGAATGTTCCAGAGATGGGACACAGCAACAAGGGGACATAGTTGGAAGTTGAAGACTCAGATGAGTCACAGGGATGTTAGGAAGTATTTCTTCAGTCACAGAGTGGTCGGGAAGTGGAATAGTTTGGGAAGCGATGTAGTGGAGGCAGGTTCCATACATAGCTTTAAGAAGAGGTATGATAAAGCTCATGGCTCAGGAAGAGTGACCCAGTAGCTTCCAGTGAAGAGGCGGGGCCAGGAGCTATGACTCGACCCCTGCAACCACAACTAGGTGAGTACAACTAGGTGAGTACAGGAGCTGTGATTCGACCCCTGGAACCACAAATATTCAAGTACACACAAAGACACACACACACACACAGGAGCTGTGACTCGACCCCTGCAACCACAAATAGGCAAGTACACACAAACACACACACACACACACACACACAGGAGCTGTGACTCGATTCCTGCAACCACAAATAGGCAAGTACACACAAACACACACAGGAGCTGTGAATCGACCCCTGCAACGACAAATAGGCAAGTACACACAAACACACACAGGAGCTGTGACTCGACCCCTGCAACCACAAATAGGCAAGTACACACAAACACACACACAGGAGCTGTGACTCGACCCCTGAAACCACAAATAGGTAAGTACACACAGTGGAAGAACAAACAAAATTGTTGCATTGTGCGCCCCTTTTTTGGCAACATTTCGCCCACACAGTGGACTTGACAAACTGTTCGTGGCTTGATAAAGCCCATTGTAGAGGTGAAACATCTCCAGAGGTACAGTGTATGGCTACACTGCCATGCTAGGAAGCGCTAAACTCGTGTGTGTGTGTGTGTGTTGGGAGTGGGGGAGTCACTAGAGGTGGGAAGTACTGAAGGCTCGATCCTCCGTCAAAGTTCATCCAGGTCCTAAACTTCCTGCCAGCCACAACAGTCAGGAAGACACTCACACACCTGACAAATATGTGACTTGATGAAGGTCGAAACAGTTTGAAACATTGCCCTCTCTCCTCCCTCCAGATATCCCCTTCTGGTATCCCTCTCAGGTATGCCTTGTGGATATCCCATTCAAGTATTCCTTATGGGTATTCCTCCAAGGTATCCCTTACAGGTATCCCTCCCAGGTATCTCTTACGGATATCTTTACCAGGTATATCTTACATGTATACCTCACAGGTATCCCTTATGGTTATACATCACAGGTATCCCTTATAGATATACCTTACAGGAATCCTTCCCTGGTATCCCTTACAGGTATCCCAGGGTATCCCTGACAGGTATCCCTCCTACACAAGAACAGAGCATCACCTCAGTAGGACTACTGGCCCAGGTCTATCACAACTTCCTCACCTCCCATCCTTCTCACACATTTGTCCAACCAAAAGCATGTATCCCCTTCCCCCTCTCATGCTCATCCCCCTCTCCCACCCCCTCCACAGGTATCCCTGACACGCATGAGGGAAGATACATACGTGGAAGGAAGCAGACGAGTGGCCAACCACAGTGGCATAAAAAAAATTCCCAACCAGTCAGTAGTGTAAACTTTCTCACCGCCATTATGTCCGCTATGACTCTCTCAGCAACTGTCCTCAAAACAGATGTAAACAGGATGGATGCTTAGTCGCCCTTCCTCTCTGACGAATAATTCCTTTTTTTCTTCCCTGAATCCCTAGGGGAGTGCCCCTGAGAGCAAGGAGCCATCCCTGGACGCCTGGGTTTGTTTTCTTAAATTTATGAATCACCCCCTGATAAGTTATCTATGTTCCTGTTGCACTAGCTGTGTTCCAGTGGGAGAAGGAGGCAGTCCCTGAGAGCCCCAGACTGCCCCTGAGAGTGAGATACCACCCCTGAGAGTAAGAAACTATCCCTATCAGCAAGAGCTTATCCATAAGAGGAAGAGACTATCTCTGAGGGCAAGAGACATCCTCTGTGAGTAGGAAACAACCCTGAAAGCAACAGATGGTCCCTGAGAACACCTGACAGTCCCTAAGAGCAATGTACTGTCCCTGAGAGCAATACATCATCCCTATTAGTGTGTGGAGCCGCCCAGCGTGACCTCAAAGCCACAGATCAGCCCACACGTAAAACCTTGAATATTTGTGTGACAGGGTGAATAACGAAGCAGTGGAGGCTGCCTTGCCCTTCCTTGCCCCTGTCCTGCCTTGCCCTTCCTTGCCCCTTTCCTGCCTTGCCCTGCCCTGCTCTCTTGCCCCGAGAACCACTCACGTCTGACGGCGAAAAGTTCAACCAACGGTTGGTGGGGGAGGGTAAAAAATTGAACTTTTGAGAGATCATTCTCCAGTGCGATTAGAACTTTGTTTGCGAAGCTCAGCTTGGAGGAACTTATAGTTCGTGCCCATGCAAGTTTTTTGTCCGTGCCCCATGTATAAAATGGAGCTTAGGCAGTAAAGGTCAAGAGTGTGATTTTGTTCCCCCACTGGTGCCCCTGAGAGTGCCAAGCTAAAAGACTCGGGTTACACGACAAGCTGCTTATTAGGACCACTTTTCCATCATTGTAGAGCTTTATCATGCCACGTTTCATTACTAATAAGAACAACAACAACAACAAAATCAACAACAACAATAATAATAATAATAATAATAATAATAATAATAATAATAAAAATAATTATTATTATAATATTATTATTATTATTATTATTATTATTATTATTATTATTATCATTAGTATTAATAGGGAAACAGACAGACACACTGAGTGAATGCAGCGGGAGTGGCTGCTCCAAAATGATAGAAATAATGTGAAAGATGAAAGAAGAGAAGGCAGTGGAACTTGATCAAGTAAGACCTGTGACCTGCAAGGAAGGAAGGAAGGAAGGAAGGAAGGAAGGAAGGAAGGAAGGAAGGAAGGAAGGAAGGAAGGAAGGACTCAGCCCAGCATCTTAAAAGACGTTTTCAATTTTTTTTCACACTTGTGAAATCTGCTTCTTGAGAAAGATCTGTGTAATTTGAAGAGAGAGAGAGAGAGAGAGAGAGAGAGAGAGAGAGAGAGAGAGAGAGAGGGTGAGAGAGAGAGAGAGAGAGAGAGAGAGGATGAGAGAGAGAGAGAGAGAGGATGATCCATCCTTGTCTGTGACTATTGATACAACACATTAAGGTTGATCACTGTGGACAACTGAACAACTCTATCAGCAAGGTAATTAGAAAGAGGAGGAGGATGATAAAGAGAAGGAGGAGGAGGAGGAGGAAGAAGAGAAGCAAGAGGAGGAAGAGGGAAAGGAGAAGCAAGAGGAGGAAGAGGGAAAGGAGAAGTAGCAGGAGGAAGAAATCATTTAGCAGTTGCAGGATAACATTTCAACATATGTTAATGTTGGTTCGGTCTGGGAGAAACATTCTTTTTTTCTCTTCCCTCTCCATCTACCTCTTTTATTAAACAAGATTCCCAACACTCGCAGGGTGCTGTTGTCTTGTTATTTACCCCCCTCCTCCTCCCCCCTCCTAGAAAAAACATGCAGTCGTACAGAGGACCTGTCAAAATACTCATGACAAAAATAGTCGTACAGAGAATGCATACATTACTCTCCTGACGTACTGCCATGTTTACTCCAGCCTTACTGTGTCTGCTCACCTAGTTGTGGTTGCAGGGGGTTGAATCACGGCTCCTGGCTACTAGGTCTGCTCTCTCTCCCTGTTCCATGAGCTTAATCGTATCTCTTCTTAAAGCTATGTATGGGTCCTGCCTCCACTACATCACTCTCCAGGCTGTTCCACTTCCTGACAACTCTGTGACTGAAGAAATACTTCCTAATATCCTTGTGACTCATCTGGGTTTTAATTTCCAGTTGTGTGTGTGTGTGAGACCATCATCATGTGCACAACAAGAACAGTTTACCAAGCAGAATAACTAAACAACCCACGGAACGGGTGAGTTTTGAACTTATAGCGAGTAAGTGGAAAAACTCCCACCCAGTTCCTTGTTTGTTTACAATCCCGTTATTACGATTTCTTTAGTCAGAATAACCATACAGGAAACTACTTTTATTTAAATAAAAGCTACTGAAGAGGGTCGTAGAAGGTAATCGAAATATACAGACCAATTAATCTTCTGTGTGTCAGCCTCCACGTGAGTTATTATTGAGCAAAAGCTATTAAAATCAAACAATAGCATCTAACTCTAAGCTAACACATGTACTAACTTAACCAATCAACTAACTCACTCTTCTGAACCCTCACATGAACACTAAAATTAATATGTAAACATATGTATGGGTGTAGTGACAGCCATACAGACACGAGGGTAGTTAAGGCTGCTAATAACCTCGACACAACCAACTGCACCACTGTAATAACTATAACACTAAACTAATTAAACTCACAGATACTCTACAAAATGTTAATTTTTATTTTCCATATGAAATCATTTTTTTTCGTTTTAAAATTTTCCCTAACCATATTACGTGTGTAATATTATACATAACATTCATGGCAATACCCAAAATTACACATACTATTGTAGAATAGTGAGTGTCGTACCGGAGAGACTACACATAGTGTTCACCCTGAGCCACTCACACATGCATTATATATTATATGCATTATATATTAAGTCAGGAGTATCTGAGAGAGTTAGAGCTAAGGAAGGGGTAGCAATAATGTTGAAGGATCAGTTATAGAAGGAAAAGAGGGAATATGAATGTGTAAATTCAAGGATTATGTGGATTAAAATAAGGGTCGGATGCGAAAAGTGGGTCATAATAAGCGTGTATGCACCTGGAGAAGAGAGGAGTGTAGAGGAGAGAGAGAGATTTTGGGAGATGTTAAGCGAATGTATAGGAACTTTTGAACCAAATGAGAGAGTAATTGTGGTAGGGGACCTAAATGCTAAAGTGGGAGAAACATGCAGAGAGGGTGTGGTAGGTAAGTTTGGGGTGCCAGGTGTAAATGATAATGGGAGCCCTTTGATTGAACTTTGTATAGAAAGGGGTTTAGTTATAGGTAATACATATTTTAAGAAAAAGAGGATAAATAAGTATACAAGATATGATGTAGGCGTAATGACAGTAGTTTGTTGGACTATGTATTGGTAGATAAAAGACTGTTGAGTAGACTTCAGGATTTACATGTTTATAGAGGGCCACAGATATATCAGATAACTTTTAGTTATAGCTACAGTGGGAGTAAAAGGTAGATGGGATACAAGGAAAATAGAATCAGTAAGTAAAGAGAGGTGAAGGTTTATAAACTAAAAGAGGAGGCAGTTAGGGTAAGATATAAACAACTATTGGAGGATAGATGGGCTAGTGAGAGTGTAGGCAATGGGGTCGAAAATGTATGGGTAGATTTAAAAATGTAGTGTTAGAGTGTTCAGCAGAAGTTTGTGGTTACAGGCGAGTGGGTGCGGAGGGAAGAGGAGCGATTGGTGGAATGATGATGTAAAAGAGTAGTAAGGGAGAAAAAGTTAGCATATGAGAGGTTTTACAAAGTAGAAGTGATGCAAGGAGGGAAGAGTATATGGAGAGAAAAAGAGAGGTTAAAAGAGTGGTGAAGCAATGTAAAAGAGAGCAGATGAGAGAGTGGGTGAGATGTTATCAGCAAATTTTGTTGAAAATAAGAAAAGTTTTGGAATGAGATTAATAAGTTGAGGAAGCCTAGAGAACAAATGGATTTGACAGTTAAAAATAGGAGAGGAGAGTTATTAAATGGAGAGTTAGAGGTATCGGGAAGATGGAGAGAATATTTTGAGGATTTGTTAAATGTTGATGAAGACAGGGAAGCTGTGATTTCGTGTGTAGGGCAAGGAGGAATAACATCTTGTAGGAGTGTGGAAGAGCCAGTTGTGGGTGTAGGGAAGTTCGTGAGGCAGTGGGTAGAATGAAAGGGGTAAGGCAGCTGGGATTGATGGGATAAAGATAGAAATGTTAAAAGCAGGTGGGGATATAATTTTGGAGTGGTTGGTGCTATTATTTAATAAATGTATGGAAGAGGGTAAGGTACCTAGGGATTGGCAGAGAGCGTGTATTGTTCCTTTGTATAAAGGCAAAGGGGACAAAAGAGAGTGCAAAAATTATAGGGGAATAAGTCTGTTAGTGTACCTGGTAAAGTGTATGGTAGAGTTATTATTGAAAGAATTAAGAGTAAAACAGAAAGCAGGATAGCAGATGAACAAGGGGCTTTAGGAAAGGTAGGGGTGTGTAGACCAAGTGTTTACAGTGAAACATATAGGTGAACAGTATTTGGATAAGGGTAAAGATGTTTTTGTGGCATTTATGGATTTGGAAAAGGCGTATGATAGGGTAGATAGGGGGCAATGTGGCAGATGTTGCAGGTGTATGGAATAGGAGGAAGGTTACTGAAAGCATGAAGAGTTTTTATGAGGATAGTGAGGCTCAGGTTAGAGTGTGTAGGAGGGAAGGGACTATTTCCCAGTAAAAGTGGGCCTTAGACAAGGATGTTGATGTCACCGTGGTTGTTCAATATATTTATAGATGGGGTTGTAAGAGAAGTGAATGCGAGGGTCTTGGCAAGAGGTGTTGGGCTAAAAGATAAAGAAGCAAATACAAAGTGGGAGTTGTCACAGTTGCTTTTTGCTGATGACACTGTGCTTTTGGGAGATTCTGAAGAGAAGTTGCAGAGGTTGGTGGATGAATTTGGTAGGGTGTGTAAAAGAAGAAAATTGAAAGTGAATATAGGAAAGAGTAAGGTGATGAGGATAACAAAAAGAATAGGTGACGAAAGATTGGATATCAGATTGGAGGGAGAGAGTATGGAGGAGGTGAATGTATTCAGATATTTGGGAGTGGACATGTCGGCGGATGGGTCTATGAAGGATGAGGTGAATCATAGAATTGATGAGGGGAAAAGGGTGAGTGGAGCACTTCGGAGTCTGTGGAGACAAAGAACCTTGTCCATGGAAGTAAAGAGGGGAATGTATGAGAGTATAGTTATACCAACGCTCTTATATGGGTGTGAAGCATGGGTGATGAATGTTGCAACGAGGAGAAGGCTGGAGGCAGTGGAGATGTCATGTCTGAGGTCAATGTGTGGTGTGAATATAATGCAAAAGAATTCGGAGTTTGGAAATTAGGAGGAGGTGCGGGATTACAAAACTATTATCCAGAGAGCTGAGGAGGGTTGTTGAGGTGGTTCGGACATGTAGAGAGAATGGAACGAGACAGAATAACTTCGAGAGTGTATAAATCTGTAGTGGAGGGAAGGCGGGGTAGGGGTCGGCCTAGGAAAGGTTGGAGGGAGGGGTAAAGGAAGTTTTTGTGCGAGGGGCTTGGACTTCCAGCAAGCATGTGTGAGCGTATTTGATAGGAGTGAATGGAGGCATATGGTTTTTAATACTTGACGTGCTGTTGGAGTGTGAGCAAAGTAACATTTATGAAGGGATTCGGGGAAACCGGCAGGCTGGACTTGAGTTCTGGAGATGGGAAGTACAGTGCCGGCACTCTGAAGGAGGGGTGTTAATGTTGCAGTTTTATAACTGTAGTGTAAAGCACCCTTCTGGCAAGACAGTGATGGAGTGAATGATGATGAAAGTTTTTCTTTTTCGGGCCACCCTGCCTTGGTGGGAATCGGCCGATGTGTTAATAAAAAAAAAAAAAAAAATATATATATATATATATATATATATATATATATATATATATATATATAAGCCCATGAGAGAAATGGACTATCATGGGTATCTTTTGATTTCACCAGAAAATCAGGAATGTAAACAGGAAGAGGCGAAGACAAGAATCTGGGGCAGAGGAAATGAATGTTTGATAGAGAGACGAGACTCGTCAAGGAAGAGAGACAACAACAACAAGAATGTGTCGAGGACACAGAAAAAAATAACACGCTCACAGGAATTTGTGTTTTCTCAAAGTTGGATTTTTTTTGTCCTAAAGTTAGAATTTTGTGTTTCCTCAAAGTTAGAATTTTGTGTTTCCTCAAAGTTAGAATTTTGTGTTTCCTCAAAGATAGAATTTTGTGTTTTTCAGATTTAGAATTATGCTTCTCAGGTTTAGAATTGTGCTTCTCAGACTTAGAATTGTGTTTCTCAGACTTAGAATTGTGTTTCTCAGACTTAGAATTGTGTTTCTCAAACTAATGAGAAGCAGAGAAAGAGTCATATATTGCCGGGACATAAGACCAGGAGCTGGATGAATGAGACACATGCAAAACATCTGGGTAGCTTCAATGCAAGCACGTTTCGCCCTCCACACACAGACTGTGAACCGGAGGACAGTGGGAGATGGGGAAATCAGTCCCACACCCTTGACAGTGGAAGATTAGGTGGTCAGTCCCTCACACTTATTGATGAGTAAGAAACATGTGCAATACTTGCATATCTTGCATAACATTGGCAACACATGTGACTTATTGATCAATAAAGACACCCAGGTGTTGTACATGTGACTTATTGATCAATAAAGACACCCAGGTGTTGTACATGTGTTTTATTCATCAATAAAGACACCCAGGTGTTGTACATGTGTCTTATTGATCAATAAAGACACCCAGGTGTTGTACATGTGTCTTATTGATCAATAAAGACACCCAGGTGTTGTACATGTGTCTTATTGATCAATAAAGACAGCCAGGTGTTGTACATGTGTCTTATTCATTAATAAAGACACCCAGGTGTTGTACATGTGTCTTATTGATCAGTAAAGACACCCAGGTGTTGTACATGTGTCTTATTGATCAGTAAAGACACCCAGGTGTTGTACACGTGTCTTATTGATCAGTAAAGACACCCAGGTGTTGTACATGTGTCTTATTGATCAGTAAAGACACCCAGGTGTTGTACATGTGTCTTATTGATCAGTAAAGACACCCAGGTGTTGTACATGTGTCTTATTGATCAGTAAAGACACCCAGGTGTTGTACATGTGTCTTATTGATCAGTAAAGACACACAGGTGTTGTACATGTGTCTTATTGATCAGTAAAGACACCCAGGTGTTGTACATGTGTCTTATTGATCAGTAAAGACACCCAGGTGTTGTACATGTGTCTTATTGATCAGTAAAGACACCCAGGTGTTGTACATGTGTCTTATTGATCAGTAAAGACACCCAGGTGTTGTACATGTGTCTTATTGATCAGTAAAGACACCCAGGTGTTGTACATGTGTCTTATTGATCAGTAAAGACACCCAGGTGTTGTACATGTGTCTTATTGATCAATAAAGACACCCAGGTGTTGTACATGTGTCTTATTGATCAGTAAAGACACCCAGGTGTTGTACATGTGTCTTATTGATCAGTAAAGACACCCAGGTGTTGTACATGTGTCTTATTGATCAGTAAAGACACCCAGGTGTTGTACATGTGTCTTATTGATCAGTAAAGACACCCAGGTGTTGTACATGTGTCTTATTGATCAGTAAAGACACCCAGGTGTTGTACATGTGTCTTATTGATCAGTAAAGA
>WNWK01000109.1:70000-117500 GCA_009830355.1 Cherax destructor | reverse complement strand
ACACACACACACACTGATGTGGACAATTACCCCGGGGGTTACCACAGTGCCCATCATTGACACACACACCACTGTGTGGACAATTACCCGGGGTTACCAGTGCCCATCAGACACACAACTGGTGTGGACAATTACCCAGGGGTTACCACAGTGCCCATCATTGACACACACTGGTGTGGACAATTACCCCGGGGGTTACCACAGTGCCCATCATTGACACACACACACACACACTGGTGTGGACAATTACCGTGGGTTACCACAGTGCCCATCATTGAAAACACACACACACAACTGGTGTGGACAATTACCCAGGGGTTACCACAGTGCCCATCATTGACACACACACACTGGTGTGGACAAGTTACCCAGGCCCTCTTACACATATCGTACCACAGTGCCCATCATTGACACACACACACACTGGTGTGGACAATTACCCCGGGGGTTACCACAGTGCCCATCATTGACACACACTGGTGTGGACAATTACCCCGGGGGTTACCACAGTGCCCATCATTGACACACACACACACACTGGTGTGGACAATTACCCTGGGGTTACCACAGTGCCCATCATTGACACACACACACCTGGTGGACAACGGACAGTCCATCATTGACACACTGGTGTGGACAATTACCCAGGGGTTACCACAGTGCCCATCATTGCACACACACTGGTGTGGACAATTACCCAGGGGTTACCACAGTGCCCATCATTGACACACACACACACTGGTGTGGACAATTACCCGGGGTTACCACAGTGCCCATCATTGAACACACACACACTGGTGTGGACAATTACCCAGGGGTTACCACAGTGCCCATCATTGACACACACACACTGGTGTGGACAATTACCCCGGGGGTTACCACAGTGCCCATCATTGACACACACACACACACTGGTGTGGACAATTACCCCGGGGGTTACCACAGTGCCCATCATTGACACACACTGGTGTGGACAATTACCCCGGGGGTTACCACAGTGCCCATCATTGACACACACACACACTGGTGTGGACAATTACCCCTGGGGTTACCACAGTGCCCATCATTGACACACACACACACTGGTGTGGACAATTACCCATGGGGTTACCACAGTGCCCATCATTGACACACACACTGGTGTGGACAATTACCCAGGGGTTACCACAGTGCCCATCATTGACACACACACACTGGTGTGGACAATTACCCTGGGTTACCACAGTGCCCATCATTGACACACACACTGGTGTGGCAATTACCCTGGGGTTACCACAGTGCCATCATTGACACACACTCGGTGTGGACAATTACCGGGTTACCACAGTGCCCATCATTGACAACACACACACTGGTGTGGACAATTACCCTGGGGTTACCACAGTGCCCATCATTGACACACACACACACACTGGTGTGGACAATTACCCCGGGGGTTACCACAGTGCCCATCATTGACACACACTGGTGTGGACAATTACCCCGGGGGTTACCACAGTGCCCATCATTGACACACACACACACTGGTGTGGACAATTACCCCTGGGGTTACCACAGTGCCCATCATTGACACACACACACACACTGGTGTGGACAATTACCCCGGGGGTTACCACAGTGCCCATCATTGACACACACACACACTGGTGTGGACAATTACCCCGGGGGTTACCACAGTGCCCATCATTGACACACACACACACACTGGTGTGGACAATTACCCCGGGGGTTACCACAGTGCCCATCATTGACACACCATTCTCGTCCTCTCTATTTTTGAGTTCAAAACTTTTTGGTTATGGCTAAAAAAATTAAAAATGAGTTTGAATTTATCTCTCAGTTGTGGATGAGTAAATTGTTGAGTAAAAGTAATGATTACTCACCATGTAGTGCGTCTCTCTCTGTCTCTCTATGTCTGACTGTCTCTCTGTATGTGTGACTGTCTCTCTGTATGTGTGACTGTCTCTCTCTGTCTCTCTATGTCTGACTGTCTCTCTGTATGTGTGACTGTCTCTCTGTATGTGTGACTGTCTCTCTCTGTCTTACTGTCTCTCTGTCTCTATATGTCTGACTGTCTCTCTGTCTGAGAGACGGACTCCTATCTCTCTGGACACAAATTATTTATTTTAATCTTATTGTTATTTTTACAATAATAATAATAATAATAATAATTATTATTATTATTATTATTATTATTATTATTATTATTATTAACTCACTAATAATCATCACATAATAATTATAATATACTGTAAGGTGTACCAGAGAGACCTGAGAGATTATTCAATAATTTTCAATTTAGAGTCCAGACTTAACCGAGTAAACGATTATCAGAATAATTATTGAATATAAATATTATAATTGATTCTAAAATTAATATTCTGATTATCGTGTGTTGATATAATTACTAAATCTGAGTAACAGAGAATAAATTAATAGTAGGTATGCTATATAGAAGATAATTCAGATAGAAGATAATTCGGATATATAGAAGATAATTCCGATATATATAGTAGATATATAGAAGATAATTCCCAAGTATTGGAAAGCCTGAAATTATTCACCCATAGCCAAAATATTTGGTTGATAATCGAATGAGCAAATATATTATCGGAAAATATTTGATTATATATACAAGGGGCGGAATTATCTCTCTCCCGAGGCGAGCAACTCAAATTATGCAATAATTGCAAGATGGAAATCATTTTAATGAGTGATAATCGTGTGTAAATAGAGGGAGATAATAACTAAGTGTAAATGGGGAGGCAGATAATCGGTCTTTTCTTTTGACGACTCTGGGATCAATAGATTATCTTAGTTATTAGAGATTGTGGTTGTTGTGTTGCAAGATTGTGGTGGTTGTGTTGCAAGATTGTGGTTGTTGTGTTGCAAGATTGTGATGGTTGTGTTGCAAGATTGTGGCGGTTGTGTTGTAAGATTGTGGTGTTGTTTTGCAAGACTGTGGTGGATGTGTTGCAAGATTGTGGTGGTGGTGGTGTTACAAGATTGTGATTGTTGTGTTGCAAGAAAGTGGTTGTGTTGCAAGATTGTGGCGGTTGTGTTGCAAGATTGTGGTGGTTGTGTTGCAAGATTGTGGTGGTTGTGTTGCAAGATTGTGGTGGTTGTGTTGCAAGACTGTGATTATGTTGCAAGATGGTGGTTGTGCTGCAAGATTGTGGGTGTTGTGTTGCAAGATAGTGGTTGTTGTGTTGAAAGATTGTGATTGTGTTGCAAGATTGTGGTTGGTTGGTTAGTTGAGAGTGTGTGTATGTGTGTGTGTGTATGTACTCACCTAATTGTGGTTGCAGGGGTCGAGACTCAGCTCCTGGCCCCGCATCTTCGCTGCCCGCTACTGGGTCTCTGCTCTCCCTGCTCCATGAGCTTTATCATACCTCGTCTTAAAACTGTGTATGGTTCCTACCTCCACTATATCTTTCTCTAGACTATTCCACTTCCTGACTACTCTGTGGCTGAAGAAATGCTTCCTAACATCCCTTTGACTCATCTGAGTCTTCAGCTTCCAGTTGTGTCCCCTTGTTTCTGTGTTCCCTCTCTGGAACATCCTGTCACTGTCTACCTTGTCGATTCCCCGCAGTATTTTGTATGTCGTTATCATGTCTTCTCTGACCCTTCTTTCCTCCAGTGTTGTTAGTCCTATTTCCCTCAACCTTTCTTCACAGGACAGACCCCTGAGTTGTGGAACTAACCTTGTCGCAAACCTTTGCACTTTCTCTAGTTTCTTTACGTGCTTGACCAGGTGTGGGTTCCAGACTGGTGCTGCATATTCTAGTATGGGCCTGACTTACACGGTGTACAGTGTCTTGAACGATTCCTTGTTAAGGTAACGGAACGCAAATCTTAGGTTTGCCAGTCGCCCATATGCTGCCGCAGTTATCTGGTTGATGTGCGCCTCCGGAGACGTATGTGTGTGTGTGTTAGTTACCATTTTGTCCTAGGCACATGTCGATTAGACACTAGGCCTGTTGTATGTATGTGTGTGTGTGTGTAACAAAACACTTCGAAATGTTTCGGTCCCGCCGGGAATTGAACCCGGGCCCTCCGTGCGTGAAGCAAGAGCGCTAGCCACCATGCCATCGGGGTGTGTGTGTGTGTGTGTGTACTCACCTAGTTGTGGTTGCAGGGGTCGATTCATAGCTCCTGGCCCTGCCTCTTCACTGGCCGCTACTGGGTCACGCTCCCTGCTCCATGAGCTTTATCATACCTCTCCTTAAAGCTATGTATGGAACCTTCCTCCACTACATCGCTTCCCAAGCTATTCCACTTCCCGACCACTCTGTGACTGAAGAAATACTTCCTAACATCCCTGTGATTCATCTGAGTCTTCAACTTCCAACTGTGTCCCCTTGTTGCTGTGTCCCATCTCTGGAACATTCTGTCTCTGTCCACCTTGTCTATTCCTCTCAGTATCTTATATGTCGTTATCATGTCCCCCCTATCTCTCCTGTCCTCCAGTGTCGTCAGGTCGATTTCCCTTAACCACTCCTCGTAGGACATACCCCTTAGCTCGGACTAGTCTTGTTGCAAACCTTTGCACATTCTCTAGCTTCTTTACGTGCTTGGCTAGATGTGGGTTCCAAACTGGTGCTGCATACTCCAATATGGGCCTAACGTACACAGTGTACAGGGTCCTGAATTATTCTTTATTAAGATGTCGGAATGCTGTTCTTAGGTTAGCTAGGCGCCCATATGCTGCAGCAGTTATTTGGTTGATGTGCGCCTCAGGAGATGTGCCCGGTGTTATACTCACCCTAAGATCTTTTTCCTTGATTGAGGTTTGTAGTGTCTGGCCCCCTAGACTGTACTCCGTCTGCGGTCTTCTTTGCCCTTCCCCAATCTTCATGACTTTGCACTTGGTGGGGTTGAACTCCAGGAGCCAGTTGCTGGACCAGGCTTGCAGCCTGTCCAGATCCCTTTGTAGTACCGCCTGGTCCTCGTCCGATTGAATTCTTCTCATCAACTTCACATCATCTGCAAACAAGGACACTTCGGAGTCTATTCCTTCCGTCATGTCGTTCACAAATACAAGAAACAGCACTGGTCCCAGGACTGACCCCTGTGGAACCCCACTCGTCACCGGCGCCCACTCTGACACCTCGCCACGTACCATGACTCGCTGCTGTCTTCCTGACAGGTGTGTGTGTGTGTGTGTGTGTGTGTGTGTGTGTGTGTACTTAACAAATTTCCTAAAACACGTCACTAAATTATCTATCTGGATTATGCATCTGAATAGTACAGATAATTATCTATCAAGCATACATAGATAACTATCTATTAGAAAGACATAGATCATTGTCTATCTGGCAGACATCAGTAATTATCTAACAGTGGAAACATAGATACAGCAGTTATCTATCAGGAAGACAGAAACCATTATCCACCTGGACAATAGATAATGACTTACCTGTACAGGATATAATGACTTACCTGTACAGAATATAATGACTTACCTGTACAGAATATAATGACTTACCTGTACAGGATATAATGACTTGTACAAAATATAATGACTTACCTGTACACGATATAATGACTTACCTGTACAGAATATAATGACTTACCTGTACACGATATAATGACTTACCTGTACAGAATATAATGACTTACCTGTACAGGATATAATGACTTACTTGTACAAAATATAATGATTTACCTGTACAGGACATAATCGTCTCCCCTACTCGGATTAATCTAAAGATTAACAACAAAATTAGGCCATTATGGAGCTGGGAATTTAACAAACTTCTCAGTGTCTTCTCATAAGCACATTAAACTTCTTGGATATTTTTTTTCTAATTTTTTGGGGGGTTTAAATTGGCTTCATAATTTCCAAAAATTTATTCCGGTAGGTGCATTAATTTTTTTCAAGTTGAGTGAATTAATTTGGTCTTGAGAGATGACCTGACGTAGAAGAATCACTTTCACCGTCACTCGTCCAGTCACTGTCTTACCAGAAGGTGGTCGAGATCACTGCAGCATCCACCAGGACTCCTTCAAGGTGCAGGCACTGTGCTTCCCACCTCCAGGACTCCTTCAAGGTGCAGGCACTATGCTTCCCACCTCCAGCATTCCTTCAAGGTGCAGGCACTATGCTTCCCACCTCCAGGACTCCTTCAAGGTGCAGGCACTATGCTTCCCACCTCCAGGACTCCTTCAAGGTGCAGGCACTATGCTTCCCACCTCCAGGACTCCTTCAAGGTGCAGGCACTATGCTTCCCACCACCAGGACTCCTTCAAGGTGCAGGCACTATGCTTCCCACCTCCAGGACTCCTTCAAGGTGCAGGCACTATGCTTCCCACCTCCAGGACTCCTTCAAGGTGCAGGCACTATGCTTCCCACCTCCAGGACTCCTTCAAGGTGCAGGCACTATGCTTCCCACCACCAGGACTCCTTCAAGGTGCAGGCACTGTGCTTCCCACCTCCAGGACTCCTTCAAGGTGCAGGCACTGTGCTTCCCACCACCAGGACTCCTTCAAGGTGCAGGCACTATGCTTCCCACCACCAGGACTCCTTCAAGGTGCAGGCACTATGCTTCCCACCTCCAGGACTCCTTCAAAGTGCAGGCACTATGCTTCCCACCTCCAGGACTCCTTCAAGGTGCAGGCACTGTGCTTCCCACCTCCAGGACTCCTTCAAGGTGCAGGCACTATGCTTCCCACCACCAGGACTCCTTCAAGGTGCAGGCACTATGCTTCCCACCTCCAGGACTCCTTCAAGGTGCAGGCACTATGCTTCCCACCTCCAGGACTCCTTCAAGGTGCAGGCACTATGCTTCCCACCTCCAGGACTCCTTCAAGGTGCAGGCACTATGCTTCCCACCACCAGGACTCCTTCAAGGTGCAGGCACTGTGCTTCCCACCTCCAGGACTCCTTCAAGGTGCAGGCACTGTGCTTCCCACCACCAGGACTCCTTCAAGGTGCAGGCACTATGCTTCCCACCACCAGGACTCCTTCAAGGTGCAGGCACTATGCTTCCCACCTCCAGGACTCCTTCAAAGTGCAGGCACTATGCTTCCCACCTCCAGGACTCCTTCAAGGTGCAGGCACTGTGCTTCCCACCTCCAGGACTCCTTCAAGGTGCAGGCACTATGCTTCCCACCTCCAGGACTTCTTCAAGGTGCAGGCACTGTGCTTCCCACCTCCAGGACTCAAGTCCGGCTAACCGGTTTCCCCTCCCATGAATCCCTTCATAAATGCTACCTTTTCTTGCACTCCAACAGCATGTCAAACTCGTGAAAAAACGCCTGCCTCCACTCACTCCTATCTAACACGTTCACGCACGCATGCTGGATGTCCATGCCACTAGCACACAAAACCTCCTTTACCCCCTCTTAGCTGCAACTTTTCCCAGGACGACCTCTAACTCGTCTTTCCGTCCCCCTCAGATTTATGCGCTCTCCTAGTCATCCTGTTCTGCTCCATCCTCTCTAAATGTACAAACAACATCCAGTCCTCAGCCCTCTGAATAACATTATTGGTGACAACATATACACACATACATCGTACGTATGGTATATATATATATATATATATATATATATATATATATATATATATATATATATATATATATATATATATATATATATATATATATATATATATATATAGATAGATAGATATAGATATCCAATACTATATATCCTTTTTATAGGAGAGAGAGAGAGAGAGAGAGAGAGAGAGTGAGTGAGGAGAGAGAGAGAGAGAGAGAGAGAGAGAGAGAGAGGAGAGAGAAGAGAGAGAGGAGCGATGAGAGAAAGAGAGAGAGAGAAAGAGAGAGAAAGAGAGAGAGAGAGAAGAGACAGAGACAGAGAGACAGAGAGAGGGAGAGAGAGTAGACAAAGTTCCAGATCAGGTCAAACATCTTAGACAAGTGAGACAAATTTCTTGACACTTTCTCAGAAAGTTTTTAAAAAATTTAAGAAACTTTTTCATTCCGGTGAAAATCTTGTGAATTATAGAGAACTTTTTAATGTGTCGGAAGAAGAGAGGAGGAGGAGGAGGAGGAGGAGGAGGAGGAGGAGGAGGAGGAGGAGGGAGAGGAGGAGGAGGAGGAGGAGGAGGAGGGAGGTGGTGGTGGAGGAGGTGGAGGAGGTGGAGGAGGAGGAGGAGGAGGAGGAGGAGGAGGAATAGAAGGAGGAGGAGGAGGAGGAGGAGGAGGAGGAGGAGGAGGGAGGTGGTGGTGGAGGAGGTGGAGGAGGTGGAGGAGGAGGTGGTGGAGGAGGTGGAGGAGGTGGAGGAGGAGGAGGCGGAGGAGGTGATGGAGGAGGAGGAGGTGGAGGAAGAGGAGGAGGAGGAGGTGGTGGAGGAGGTGGAGGAGGAGGCGGAGGAGGTGATGGAGGAGGAGGAGGTGGAGGAAGAGGATGAGGAGGAGGTGGTGGAGGAGGTGATGGAGGAGGAGGAGGAGGTGGAGGAGGAGGAGGAGCTGGTGGAGGAGGAGGAGGAGGTGGAGGAGGTGGTGGAGGTGGAGGAGGTGATGGAGGAGGAGGAGTTGGAGGAAGAGGAGGAGAAGGAGGTGGTGGAGGAGGTGATGGAGGAGGAGGAGGTGGTGGAGGAAGTGATGGAGGAGGTGGTGGAGGAGGTGATGGAGGAGATGGTGGAGGAGGTGGAGGAGGAGAGTGAGGTTGAAAGGGTTAATCAGTAATTAAGAATCATTTAAGAGGGATAATTGAGGGTCAATTGTTGGTCAATGTTGGTTAATTGTCCACCTTAGTTTGTGATCCTTGGTGGGTGGTGGGAGGTGGGTGGGTGGTGGCTGGTGGGTGGCTGGTGGGTGCCTGGTGGGTGGCTGCTGGGTGGTGGGTGGATGACCCACCTGACGCAGCAGTGACACACCTGACGCAGTTCCCTCTGGAAGATCCTTCACGTAAACCAGGAACAGCACTGGTGCTAACACTGACTCTTGTGGCACCCCTCTTGTTACCCTTGCCCATTCTGACGCCCCTTCCAGGACTATCACCCTTGTCTTCCCGTTGTGTGTGTGTGTGTGTGTGTGCGTGCGTGCGTGTGTGTGTGTGTGTGTGTGTGTGTGTGTGTGTGTGTGTGTGTGTGTGTGTGTGTGTGTGTGTGTGTGTGTGTGTGTGGATGCACTCACAGAGAACAGATAAAATAAATGTCTTAAGAAATACATCTTGAGAAAATACCCGAGCACACTGACCTGTCCCAAGTTACACTGCCCTGCCTCACCCTGGCCCTTTCCTCGACCCTGGCCCTGCCACCTCACCTGTTGCCTACACCTGGCCCAGATCACCTCTGTTGCCCCGCAGGTGACCTTAATCAGTGTGAAAAACAAACACCATATTGCTGAGGTGATAGTGTTATATATATATATATATATATATATATATATATATATATATATATATATATATATATGGGTGTGGGTAGAGGCCTGGGCGTGGGTAGAGACGTGGGTTTGCGGGCGTGGGTAGAGGCGTGGGCGGTCGTGTAGTTAGGAGTGGAAGACACACGATAGAGTCATGACTAACACCGTGCATGACCTTTTTCTTATTCCCCTTGAGATGAGACGATCAGCCAACCAGCCAGCTAGTCAGCCAGCCAGCCAGCGCAGGCAGGCAGCCAGCTAGCCAGCTAGCCAGCCAGTCAGCCAACCAACCAATAGCATTTAGTATATACACTACATACATGGAGGGTGATTCAAGGTTCTGAAGCTCCATGATGTAATATAGAGTCTGGTCTGAACCTCAACCATTGCATCGCAATACGACAGGGCAAAGCCTTGCAAGATCCCTGCAATGTTGTGACCAGTAATGGAGAAACGTGACGCTTTTTTGACTATGGCGAAACGAGAACAAAGCGAAGTGGGGGGCGCAGACCCCGAGACCAGACCCGTTGGCGTCTGTTAGTCCTGTTGTTGACCTGACGCTGGTCCCGTTTCAATGCGGCTGTTAGCGTTGGTAGGACCTTAAAGATTGGACCTGTTGTAACGGAACTGTTGGCGCAACAGTAGAATATTCTGTTTCTTGTGTGACTGTGACTTTTGTAATGATCGAAACAGGTCGAAACGTCGTCCTAGTGAAAGCTTGTTATGAGTTAAAAGTGAGCAAAACTTTCTTAAATTAGAGTAAATAAAGAGAGAAAAAGAGAAAGAGAAAGAGAGAGAGAGAGAGAGAGAGAGAGAGAGAGAGAGAGAGAGAGAGAGAGCCCTGGCGCTGGTAGCCTCACCACCTACCAACTTAAGGTACCAACAAATCGCCTCTTCGCCTGGCGAGCGATAGTCATTAATTACAGTTGGTAAAGTCTCTTCAGGTGTGGTTAGCGTTACGATAGATGGATCTACCGTCCCCTCCCCCGTCGTTAAACTTGATCAGTATCTTGGGTTTAACGACAGATGCTCACTGATATAACCCTCGTTTGATGGCAGGAGCTGCCTGCGTTTATCAACAACCTTTGAAAAATATTAAACGATATCTAGAGAGAGAGAGAGAGAGAGAGAGAGAGAGAGAGAGAGAGAGAGAGAGAGAATGTACTCCCATATATGTATGTATACATATGTAATTAAAAATGTGCGTTTGTATGTTTGGCTGTATGCATGATGCATGCGTGTACGGTATGTGTGTATAAGTGTATGTACGTATGTATGCATGTATACATGTATGAATTAATATTCGTATGTATGCATGTATGTATGTATTTATGCATGTATGTATGCATATATGTATGTATGAATGTAGGTATATATGAATGTACGTATGTATGATTGTATGTATGTATGATTGTATGTATGTATGAATATATGTATGTATGAATGTATGTATGTGTGAATGTATGTATGTATGAACATTAAACAGAGTCCGACAAATTCAATTAGATTTAGTAACGAGATGCCAAGCTTTTCAATTACATTTTTTATGCAGTGATTTGCAAGCAATACTCCTGAATACTCTTGATATCCTCTGGAATCCTCTTGAATCCTGTTGAATACCCTTGAATCCTCTTGATATCATCTTGAATCCTCTTGAATACTCTTGAATCCTGTTGAATACCCTTGAATATCATCTTGAATCCTCTTGAATACTCTTGAATCATATTGGATCCTCTTGATATCATCTTGAATACTCTTGAATCTTGGTGAATACCCTTGAATCCTCTTGATATCATCTTGAATCCTCTTGAATACTCTTGAATCCTATTGGATCCTCTTGATATCATCTTGAATCCTCTTGAATACTCTTGAATCCTCCTGATTCCTCTTGAATACTCTTGAGGGTTAGCCACTCTGGATAACCCAGGGTAGGGAGGGTTAGCCACCCTGGATAACCCAGGGTAGGGAGGGTTAGCCACCCTGGATAACCCAGGGTAGGGAGGGTTAGCCACCCTGGATAACCCAGGGTAGGGAGGGTTAGCCACCCTGGATAACCCAGGGTAGGGAGGGTTAGCCACCCTGGATAACCCAGGGTAGGGAGGGTTAGCCACCCAGGATAACCCGGGATAGGGAGGGTTATCCACCCAGGATAACACAAGAAAGTGCGTCATCAAGGACTGTCTGTCTTATTTCCATTGTTGTCCTTTAATCTTGTCCCTCAGGATGCCACCCACACCTGTCCACCAACACCCAGGTACCTAATTACTTGCTAAGTGAACAGGGACAACAGGTGTAAGGTGACTAACACCCAGGTACCTACTTACTGGTAAGTGAACAGGGACAACAGGTGTAAGGTGACTAACACCCAGGTACCTACTTACTGCTAGGTGAACAGGGACAGTAGGTGTAAGGAAACACACGCAGTGTGTCCACCCGGGGATCGAACCCCTGACACTGAGTGTGTGAGGCGAGAGCGTTGTCAACCAGGCCACGGTAGGCAGAGACAAGAGTTCGCAAGAGGATTTAAGAAGAAAAATGAGGAACCAAGAGAATTAAATCACTGTTACGATAATATACACAAGACCTACGAGAGAGAGAGAGAGAGAGAGAGAGAGAAGAGAGAGAGTAGAGAGGAGAGTGAGAGAGAGAGAGAAGTATTTCAGTGGGAGAGATATGTAGTTTAAGAGAGAGTGAGAGAGAGAGAGAGAGAGAGAGAGAGAGACAGACGAGAATAGAGAGAGAGAGAGAATATTTTCCATGTTTGTGTTCTCTCGTAAATTTCATTTATTTCCTCTCATCATCATAACTGTTGGTCCGGAACAGGACTGTAACCTCCCTTACAACCCCTGAGCCCTGTAACTCCCCTGTACCCTGTACTCTACCCTGTAACTCTACCCCTGTACCCTGTAACTCTACCCTGACCTACCCTGTAACTCTACCCTGTACCCTGTAACTCTACCCTGTACCCTGTAACTCTACCCTGTAACTCTACCCTGTAACTCTACCCTGTACCCTGTAACTCTACCCTGTAACTCACCCTGTACCTGTAACTCTACCCTGTACCCTGTAACTCTACCCTGTACCTGTAACTCTACCCTGTACCCTGTAACCTACCCTGTACCCTGTAACTCTACCCTGTACCCTGTAACTCTACCCTGTACCCTGTAACTCACCCCCTGTAACTCTACCCTGTACCCTGTAACTACCCTGACCCTGTAACTCTACCCTGTACCCTGTAACTCCCTGACCCTGTAACTCCCCTGTACTGTACCTGTAACTACTACCCTGTAACTCTACCCTGTACCCTGTAACCTCTACCCTGTAACTCTACCCTGTACCTCTGTACCCTGTAACTCTACCCTGTACCCTGTAACTCCCCTGTACCCTGTAACTCACCCTGTCCCTGTAACTCTACCCTGTACCTGTAACTTACCCTGTACCCTGTAACTTACCCTGTAACCTACCCTGTACCCTGTAACTCTACCCTGTACCCTGTAACTCTACCCTGTACCCTGTAACTCTACCCTGTACCCTGTAACTCTTACCCTGTAACTCTACCCTGTACCCTGTAACTCTCACCCTACTGTACCCTGTAACTCTACCCTGTACCCTGTAACTCTACCCTGTACCCTGTAACTCTACCCTGTACCCTGTAACTCTACCTCCTGTACCCTGTAACTGTACCCTGTAATCTACCTTGTAACTCTACCCTGTACCATGTAACTCTACCCTGTACCCTGTAACTCTACCCTGTACCCTGTAACTCTACCCTGTACCCTGTAACTCTACCCTGTACCCTGTAACTCTACCCTGTACCCTGTAACTCTACCCTGTACCCTGTAACTCTACCCTGTACCATGTAACTGTACCCTGTACCCTGTAACTCTACCCTGTACCTTGTAACTGTACCCTGTACCTTTGTAACTGTACCTCTGTACCCTGTAACTGTACCCCTGTACCCTGTAACTCTACCCTGTACCCTGTAACTCTACCCTGTAACTCTCACCCTGTACCCTGTAACTCTACCCTGACCCTGTAACTCTACCCTGTACCCTGTAACTCTACCCTGTACCATGTAACTTACCCTGTACCCTGTAACTCTACCCTGTACCCTGTAACTCTACCTGTACCTTGTAACTTACCTCTGTCCCTGTAACTGTACCCTGTACCCTGTAACTCTACCCTGTACCCTGTAACTCTACCCTGTACTCCTGTAACTCCTGTACTTACCCTGTACCCTGTAACTCTACCCTGTACCCTGTAACTCTACCCTGTACCCTGTAACTCTACCCTGTACCCTGTAACTCTACCCTGTACCCTGTAACTCTACCTGTACCTGTAACTGTACCCTGTACCCTGTAACTCTACCCTGTACAACTGTAACTTACCCTGTACCCTGTAACTCTACCCTGTACCCTGTAACTCTACCCTGTACCCTGACTTACCCTCCCTGTAACTCTACCCTGTCATGTAACTCTACCCTGTACCCTGTAACTCTACCCTGTACCCTGTAACTCTACCCTGTACCCTGTAACTCTACCCTGTAACTCTACCCTGTACCTTGTACCCACTTTGTACCCTGTAACTCTACCCTGTACCCTGTCAACTCTACCCTGTACCCTGTAACTTCTACCCTGTAACTCTACCCTGTACCCTGTAACTTACCCTGTACCCTGTAACTCTACCCTGTACTCTACCCTGTAACTCTACCCCTGTAACTCTACCCTGTACCCTGTAACTCTACCCTGTAACTCTACCCCTGTACCCTGTAACTCTACCCTGTACCCTGTAACTCTACCCTGTACCCTGTAACTTCTTCCCTACCTACCCTGTAACCCCTGTAACTCTACCCTGTACCTTGTAACTTACCCTGTAACTCTACCCTGTACCCTGTAACTCTACCCTGTAACTCTACCCTGTACCTTGTAACTATACCCTGTAACTCTACCCTGTACCCTGTAACTGTACCCCTGTACCCTGTAACTCTACCCTGTACAATGTAACTGTACCCTGTACCCTGTAACTCTACCCTGTACCCTGTAACTCTACCCTGTACCCTGTAACTGTACCCTGTACCCTGTAACTGTACCCTGTACCCTGTAACTCTACCCTGTACAATGTAACTCTACCCTGTACCCTGTAACTCTACCCTGTACCCTGTAACTCTACCCTGTAACTCTACCCTGTACCTTGTAACTTTACCCTGTAACTCTACCCTGTACCCTGTAACTCTACCCTGTACCTTGTAACTTTACCCTGTAACTCTACCCTGTACCCTGTAACTCTACCCTGTACCCTGTAACTCTACCCTGTAACTCTACCCTGTACCTTGTAACTTTACCCTGTAACTCTACCCTGTACCCTGTACCCTGTAACTCTACCCTGACTCTACCCTGTACCCTGTAACTCTACCCTGTAACTCTACCCTGTACCCTGTAACTCTACCCTGTACCCTGTAACTTTACCCTGTACCCTGTAACTCTACCCTGTACCCTGTAACTCTACCCTGTACCCTGTAACTTTACCCTGTAACTCTAACCTGTAACTGAAGGGAGAAAAAGATGGAATAAAGCGGGAAATAAAATAATAAAATAAAATATAGAAGTTAAATACGATAATAAGAGAAAAATTAAGTTAAATACGATAATAAGAGAAAAATTAAGTTAAATACGATAATAAGATAAAAATTAAGTTAAATACGATAATAAGAGAAAAATTAAGTTAAATACGATAATAAGAGAAAAATTAAGTTAAATACGATAATAAGAGAAAAATTAAGTTAAATACGATAATAAGAGAAAAATTAAGTTAAATACGATAATAAGAGAAATTTAGTTAAATACGATAATAAGAGAAAAATTAAGTTAAATACGATAATAAGAGAAAAATAAAGTTAAATACGATAATAAGAGAAAAATTAAGTTAAATACGATAATAAGAGAAAAATTTAGTTAAATACGATAATAAGAGAAAAATTAAGTTAAATACGATAATAAGAGAAAATTTAAGTTAAATACGATAATAAGAGAAAAATTAAGTTAAATACGATAATAAGAGAAAATTTAAGTTAAATACGATAATAAGAGAAAAATTAAGTTAAATACGATAATATGAGAAAATTTAAGTTAAATACGATAATAAGAGAAAAATTAAGTTAAATACGATAATAAGAGAAAAATTTAGTTAAATACGATAATAAGAGAAAATTAAGTTAAATACGATAATAAGAGAAAATAAAGTTAAATACGATAATAAGAGAAAATTAAGTTAAATACGATAATAAGAGAAAACTTTAGTTAAATACGATAATAAGAGAAAAATTAAGTTAAATACGATAATAAGAGAAAATTTAAGTTAAATACGATAATAAGAGAAAAATTAAGTTAAATACGATAATAAGAGAAAAATAAAGTTAAATACGATAATAAGAGAAAAATTAAGTTAAATACGATAATAAGAGAAAAATTTAGTTAAATACGATAATAAGAGAAAAATTAAGTTAAATACGATAATAAGAGAAAATTTAAGTTAAATACGATAATAAGAGAAAAATTAAGTTAAATACGATAATAAGAGAAAATTTAAGTTAAATACGATAATAAGAGAAAAATTAAGTTAAATACGATAATAAGAGAAAATTTAAGTTAAATACGATAATAAGAGAAAAATTAAGTTAAATACGATAATAAGAGAAAAATTTAGTTAAATACGATAATAAGAGAAAAATTAAGTTAAATACGATAATAAGAGAAAAATAAAGTTAAATACGATAATAAGAGAAAAATTAAGTTAAATACGATAATAAGAGAAAAATTTAGTTAAATACGATAATAAGAGAAAAATTAAGTTAAATACGATAATAAGAGAAAATTTAAGTTAAATACGATAATAAGAGAAAAATTAAGTTAAATACGATAATAAGAGAAAAATAAAGTTAAATACGATAATAAGAGAAAAATTAAGTTAAATACGATAATAAGAGAAAAATTTAGTTAAATACGATAATAAGAGAAAAATTAAGTTAAATACGATAATAAGAGAAAATTTAAGTTAAATACGATAATAAGAGAAAATTTAAGTTAAATACGATAATAAGAGAAAATTTAAGTTAAATACGATAATAAGAGAAAAATTAAGTTAAATACGATAATAAGAGAAAAATTTAGTTAAATACGATAATAAGAGAAAAATTAAGTTAAATACGATAATAAGAGAAAATTTAAGTTAAATACGATAATAAGAGAAAATTTAAGTTAAATACGATAATAAGAGAAAAATTAAGTTAAATACGATAATAAGAGAAAAATTAAGTTAAATACGATAATAAGAGAAAAATTAAGTTAAATACGATAATAAGAGAAGTGCAGCTCAATGCAACACAAATAAGCAAGATGAGAAAATACAAATGCAGATAAATGAGAATTCAGTAAGAGAGGAGAGAGAGAGAGAGAGAGAGAGAGAGAGAGAGGGGGAGGGCAGGCGGGTACTCAGTAGAGGTCGTCAACAAACTCTCTCAGCATTCTTGACAGTACTGAGTACATTCCTGTAGGAACCTCTCTCTCTCTCTCTCTCTCTCTCTCTCTCTCTCTCTCTCTCCTTAGAGACTATATACACATCATATACTTCACAACTATAGCTTGATATAGCTGGTCAACAAATGTCTTGACAGGGGTTAGCTGGCCAAAACGATGGACTGACAGCTTTCAGCTTAATAAAACATCTGTTAGGTGGTCAAAACATCTGTTAATTGGTCAAAACGGCTTTTAACAAGATAAAAAAACGTTTCTGACGAACCTAAATACTTTTCAGTTCCCGTTGAAAGTGGTTCCATCCCTCCCCCCCCTTGTCAAGTGTTCGTGTTCCTTGTACTGTGTCCCGTGTGTGTGTCCCGTGTACTGTGTCCCGTGTACTGTGTCCCGTGTACTGTGTCCCGTGTACTGTGTCCCGTGTACTGTGTCCCGTGTACTGTGTCCGTGTACTGTGTCCGTGTACTGTCCGTGTACTGTGTCCGTGTACTGTGTCCGTGTACTGTGTCCGTGTACTGTGCCCGTGTACTGTGCCCGTGTACTGTGTCCCGTGTACTGTGTCTCGTGTACTGTGTCCCGTGTACTGTGTCCCGTGTACTGTGTCCCGTGTGCTGTGTCCCGTGTGCTGTGTCCCGTGTACTGTGTCCCGTGTACTGTGTCCCGTGTGCTGTGTCAAGTGTGCTGTGTCCCGTGTACTGTGTCCCGTGTACTGTGTCCCGTGTACTGTGTCCCGTGTGCTGTGCCCCGTGTACTGTGTCCCGTGTACTGTGTCCCGTGTGCTGTGTCCCGTGTACTGTGTCCCGTGTACTGTGTCCGTGTACTGTGCTCCGTGTACTGTGTCCGTGTACTGTGTCTCGTGTACTGTGTCCGTGTACTGTGTCCCGTGTCTGTGTCCGTGTGCTGTGCCCGTGTAGCTGTGCCCCGTGTACTGTGCTCCGTGTACTGTGTCCGTGTACTGTGTCCCGTGTACTGTGTCCCGTGTACTGTGTCCCGTGTGTTGTGTCCCGTGTACTGTGTCCCGTGTACTGTGTCCCGTGTACTGTGTCCCGTGTGCTGTGTCCCGTGTGTTCTGTGTGTCCGTGTGTTGTGTCCGTGTACTGTGTCCCGTGTACTGTGTCCCGTGTACTGTGTCCCGTGTACTGTGTCCCGTGTGCTGTGTCCCGTGTACTGTGTCCCGTGTGCTGTGTCCCGTGTTCCGTGTACTGTCACTACTGTGTCCCGTGTACTGTGTCCCGTGTACTGTGTCCCGTGTGCTGTGTACTGTCACTACTGTGTCCCGTGTTCCGTGTACTGTCACTACTATGTCCCGTGTTCTATGCCCCGTGTTCTATGTCCCGTGTTCTATGCCCCGTGTTCCGTGTACTGTCACTACTGTGTCCCGTGTTCTATGTCCCGTGTTCCGTGTACTGTCACTACTGTGTCCCGTGTTCTATGTCCCGTGTTCCGTGTACTGTCACTACTGTGTCCCGTGTGCTGTGTACTGTCACTACTGTGTCCCGTGTGCTGTGTACTGTCACTACTGTGTCCCGTGTTCTATGCCCCGTGTTCCGTGTACTGTCACTACTGTGTCCCGTGTTCCGTGTACTGTCACTACTGTGTCCCGTGTTCCTTGTAATGTCACTACTGTGTCCCGTGTTCCGTGTGCTGTGCCCCGTGTTCCGTGTACTGTCACTACTGTGCCCCGTGTTCCGTGTACTGTCACTACTGTGTCCCGTGTCCCGTGTGCTGTGCCCCGTGTTCCGTGTACCGTCACTACTGTCCCGTGTTCCGTGTGCTGTGCCCCGTGTTCCGTGTACTGTCACTACTGTGTCCCGTGTCCCGTGTGCTGTGTCCCGTGTTCCGTGTACTGTCACTACTGTGTCCCGTGTTCCGTGTGCTGTGCCCCGTGTTCCGTGTACTGTCACTACTGTGTCCCGTGTCCCGTGTGCTGTGCCCCGTGTTCCGTGTACTGTCACTACTGTGTCCCGTGTTCCGTGTACTGTCACTACTGTGCCCCGTGTTCCGTGTACTGTCACTACTGTGTCCCATGTCCCGTGTGCTGTGCCCCGTGTTCCGTGTACTGTCACTACTGTGTCCCGTGTTCCGTGTGCTGTGCCCCGTGTTCCGTGTACTGTCACTACTGTGTCCCGTGTGCTGTGTCCCGTGTGCTGTGTCCCGTGTTCCGTGTACTGTCACTACTGTGTCCCGTGTTCCGAGTACCATGTACAGTGTTCCGTGTACAGTATACCGTGTATTGTTTTCAGTGCTCATTGTTCCGTATACCGTGTTCCGTGTACCGTCAGCAACACGGCAGCAACATTTGTCAACATTAGCGAACTGAAGTGACAAATTACCGCTAATAAATTCGTCTCTCCTACACCTCTATGACGTCTTACTTTCTCTCTCTCTCTCTCTCTCTCTCTCTCTCCATTATTGAGTGTTTCCTGTCCCCCACTCGGTCACTGTTGCCAGATCTATGTGTGTGTGTACTCCCCTATATGTGGTTGCAGGGGTCGAGTCGTGGTTCCTGACCCCCACCTCTTCACTGGTCGCTACTAGCTCCACTCTCTCTCCCTGCTCCATGAGGTTTATCATACCTCTTCTTAAAGCTATGTATGGATCCTGCCTCCACTACATCACTCTCTGACAACTCTGACGCTGAAGAAATACTTCCTAACATCCCTGTGACTCGTCTGAGCTTGTTGCTGTATGTACTCACCTAATTGTGGTTGCAGGTGTCAAGTCATAGCTCCTGGCCCTGTGTGTGTTTATTCTTCGAAATGTGTTTTCCAGAGTCGAGTCTCAGCTCCTGGCCCCGTTTCTTAAACTACAATCACCGGCATATTGGTTGCAGGGCTTGTGAGCCCTTTCATACCTACTCATCAAACTGTGTAAGGAATATGTCTCAACCTAATTCCTCATCACCCTGAGACAGAAAGAGAGAGAGAGAGAGAGAGAGAGAGAGAGAGAGAGAGAGAGAAGATCCTTCGCTTCGATGCTACAATGCAATATAACTTCTCACTGCAAGTGCAGCCACAGGATTTACATTTCTGATCTAAGTTTATATTGCTGGTCATTTCGTGAATTTAACGAATAGTGGTGGAAAGGGAAAGAGAGAGAGATAGAAGGAGAAACAGACAGAAAGAGAAACAGAGAGTGAGAGAGAGAAACCGAACATAGAAAGCAAAGCCTCTCTCACACCATTACGAAAGTCGCTAGAATTTCCTTCATGGTGACTTTCCTCCCTTACCACCTTTCTCCATAACAGGAGAAATTTCCCCTGCCAGTGGGGAAGAATTTACTGAGAAGGTTTTTTTTCCCTTGTTTGTTTCCCCTTCCAGCCACTGCTAGAGGGGAAAATATCCCATTTCAGAATACCACAAACTCTGACTAGAGAGACAAGTGTGTAGTGCAAACTTGACTAAGGTTATTATAGCTGATAACTTTACTGTGTTATGCTGGGCTGTTATCTTGCCTGGTTTTTGTTATCCTGTATGTTTTGTTATCCAGTTTTGTTGTCCTGGGTTTTTGTTATCTTGATTGGTTTGTTATCCTGTTTGGTTTTTGTTATCCTGGTTTTTATCCAGGTTGTCTTTTCTTGGTTTTTGTTATTCTGGTTTTTATCCTAGTTTTGTTATCCTGGTTTTTATTATTCTGGTTATATTTTCCTGCTTTTGTTATCCTGATTTGATCTGTCAAGTTATTTTAATTTGTTATCCTGTGTTATGGCAACACTAGATGTCTAGTACTAATGTTATGGCAACACTTGATATCTAGTGCCAGTGTTATGGCAACACTAGATGTCTAGAACCAGTGTTATGGCAACACTAAATGTAAGTAACAGGCAACTCATCCCGCGGTGTGATTGGCTGGGAGGATGACGATTAGTTACCAAGTATCGCTACAGCATTTATTTATCTTACTTCTGTTATTTCTATTCGTACTACACCACAACGTACACATACATAACGTTATAAAAAGTATATACGCAGCCAAGTACATAACGGACAATATATGACAAACGCACAAACGTAAATACAGAGCAAAAAAATTGGTTAGATCGAAAAAAACTAATTACACGTAATTTCTACTCGCGACATCGGTTCTCGTGACGTCATTTGTTTACTACGGTTTAAATGCCCGCCAAATTTTATGAATGGACTTTAATTTCATTCATAATATTATTCTTTCTTGTTTCCTTGTTTATATTCTTGTCTGATGCCGTCCTGTTAAGTATTATTTATTATATTATTTTAGCTATAATAATAATAATAATAATAATAATAATAATAATAATAATAATTTAGTAATAATCTATTATTACTTTTGTTATTATTATTATTATTTTATTATTATTATTATTGTTGTTGTTTTACTATTCATTCTTGTTTAATTAACCTCCTGGGTTTATAACCTAAACCCTCTATAACTTACCTCCAATGTTTATAACTTGTATTCTATAATTTACAAGACCAGTGGATAAAGCCCAAGAACTGCTATCTAACACACAGTCTTGTGATTGTAACACTACTACCCTCACCACTATCACCAACACCACTAATTTCACCAGCACCGGTATCACCAACACCACTAACACCACCACCAGCATCACCCCTACTAGCACCAACACCAGCTACACCACCACCAACACCACCATCACCTCTACTAGCACCACCACCAGCTACACCACCACCAACACCATCATCACCCCTACTAGCACCAACACCAGCTACACCACCACCACCACCAACACCAGCTACACCACCACCACCAACACCAGCTACACCACCACAACCAACACCAGCTACACCACCACCACCAACACCAGCTACACCACCACCACCAACACCAGCTACACCACCACCACCAACACCGTGAAGTTATGTTCTCACTCTGTTGGTCACACGAGACAGAGAGGAGAGGGGAGAGGAGAGGGGAGAGGAGAAGGGAGAGAAGAGAAAAATAGAGAGGGAAGGAGAGCGGAAAAGAGAGAGAGGGAGGGAAGAAAGCTGGAAATTGGAGAAGGTAGGAAAGAGTAAAAAGAGAAAGAGTCAAGAAAAAGGGAAAATAAAGGAAGAAAATTGGATAAATGGAAACAGTAAGAAAGAAAGAATACATTATTTAATATATGAGAGAAGATCCCACAGGGAAACAAGGAAAGATGAGACATAAAGGATCTCGATAAACCAGGAAGGTTCTGAGTGTCTCCACTCTCCCCATCCCTTTGTAGTCTGCTGAAGAGGACCTCAGCTGGAGGTCGAATATTTACACACCACCATTCTTTCTCACTCTTGGCTCCTCCTGTGGGGATCTCTCTCTCTCTCTCTCTCTTCCGTTGATCAATTATATATCCATATTTTTGTTTTGTAGTTAAATCCTCTACGTCATTTTCTCTCCTACTTGCTCTTCTCTTCCTCCTTCTCCTCCTCCTCCTCCTCCTCCTCCTCCTCCTCCTCCTTCCACTACACATGCATTATTCAGATTTGCGAGTGAGAGACACTGGTTGTATTAAGTGCAAAAGATGATGGTATTTGTTCCTTATTTGTTCACACAGTGTCTCTGTGTTTGTCTGTCTGTCTGGCTGTCTGGCTGTCTGCCTGTCTGTCTGTCTGTCTGCCTGTCTGTCTGTCTGTCTGTCTGTCTGTTTGTCTGTCTGTTTGTCTGTCTGTCTGTCTATCTGTCTGTCTGGCTCTCTGTCTGTCTGTCTGGCTGTCTGTCTGTCTGGCTGTCTGTCTCTGTCTGTCTGCCTGTCTCTCTGGCTGTGTGTTTGTCTGTCTGTCTGGCTGTTTGTCTGTCTGGCTGTCTGTTTCTGTCTGTCTGCCTGTCTCTCTGGCTGTCTGTTTGTCTGTCTGTCTGGCTGTTTGGCTGTCTGGCTGTCTGGCTGTCGACTGCCGTGTCATCCTCACTGGTGGTTCCAACAACTTAACACTCGTTTTCAAATTGAAAGTATAATTATCAGTCACCCGTTGTTAGTAGTAGTAGTTGTTGTAGGGTGTGCAGTTGGTGTTAGGTGTGAGTGTAGTTATGGTAGTGGTTCGCAGTAGCATGTTGTCAATGTGAGTAGTATGTAGTAGTACCGTGTAGCAGTAGTAGAGTAGTAGAGTAGTAGTAGTAGTGTAGTAGTGAGTAGTGGAGTAGAGTGAGCAGTGAGTAGTAGTAGTCAGAGTAGAGAGTAGCAGTTCAGCAGCAGCAGTAGTGAGTAGTAGATAGCAGCAGAGTAGTAGAGTAGTATGTAGAGTAGCAGTAGCAGTAGTAGCAGCAGTAGAGTAGTAGTAGCAGCAGTAGCAGCAGTGAGCAGTAGAGTAGTGGCAGTAGATGTAGTAGCAGTAGCAGTAGTGAGTAGTAGTAGAGTAGCAGTAGGTAGCAGTGGAGTAGTAGAGTGAGTAGTAGAGTAGTAGAGTAGTAGCAGTAGCAGTGCAGTAGAGTAGCAGCAGTAGTAGCAGTAGCAGTAGTAGTAGTAGCAGAGTAGCAGTAGTAGAGAGAGTAGCAGTAGAGTAGAGCAGAGAGTAGAGCAGTAGAGTGCAGCAGAGCAGTCAGAGTGAGTAGCAGTAGAGTAGTAGAGTAGTAGAGTAGCAGTAGAGTAGGTAGAGCAGCAGTAGTAGAGAGCAGTAGCAGTCAGAGCAGCAGTAGTAGTAGCAGAGTAGTAGAGAGTAGTAGAGCAGTGCAGTAGCAGTAGAGAGTGAGCAGCAGCAGAGAGAGCAGGAGTAGTAGCAGAGAGTAGCAGAGTAGAGTGCAGCAGCAGTAGTAGCTAGAGTAGTAGTAGTGAGTAGAGGCTAGTCAGCAGAGCAGTAGAGAGAGCAGTAGTAGCAGTAGCAGTAGTAGTAGTAGCAGTAGTAGTAGTAGAGAGTAGATGAGTAGTAGTAGCAGAGTAGTAGTAGCAGTAGTAGTAGTAGTAGCAGAGTAGTAGTAGCAGAGTAGTAGTAGTAGTAGTAGTAGAGTAGTAGTAGTAGTAGTAGTAGTAGCAGTAGTAGTAGTAGTAGTAGCACCAACATCATGCTGTGTGGCTGACAACAGCACTACCAACATCATGCTGTGTGGCTGACAACAACACTACCAACATCATGCTGTGTGGCTGACAACAACACTACCAACATCATGATGTGTGGCTGACAACAACACTACCAACATCATGATGTGTGGCTGACAACAGCACTACCAACATCATGCTGTGTGGCTGACAACAACACTACCAACATCATGATGTGTGGCTGACAACAACACTACCAACATCATGCTGTGTGGCTGACAACAACACTACCAACATCATGATGTGTGGCTGACAACAGCACTACCAACATCATGATGTGTGGCTGACAACAACACTACCAACATCATGATGTGTGGCTGACAACAGCACTACCAACATCATGATGTGTGGCTGACAACAACACTACCAACATCATGATGTGTGGCTGACAACAGCACTACCAACATCATGATGTGTGGCTGACAACAGCACTACCAACATCATGATGTGTGGCTGACAACAACACTACCAACATCATGATTTGTGGCTGACAACAACACATCTGCTTACAAGTGAACGTAAACAACAAATACATGCCTTTTCTATCACAGGGGGTGGGGAGAGAGCCTTCAGCTTCACTCTTCTTCAACTCAGAGAAGAGGCCAGGCACCCAGATTATAACTAATCCTTCAGTATGGGTTGTGAGAGATTGTGCTATCTCTCTCACCCATGTGTGTCTCTCTCTCTCTCTCTCTCTCTCTCTCTCTCTCTCTCTCTCTCTCTCTCTCTCTTCTCTCCACACGTCAGTCACTTTTCTCAAGACTGATGGAGTGAACACATTGACTCCAGGCTGAGGGACTGATTACCCCAAACTCCTCATCTCACATCGTTCTTCTCTGTATTGAACTGAAGAAGCCAATGACTGACGAAACGTGTCCTCAGTAAAGATACCCAAATGTAGCAAAGTATAACATAACACCAGTCTAATATAACACCAGTCTAAAATAACACCAGTCTAATATAACACCAGTCTAACATAACACCAGTCTAATATAACACCAGTCTAACATAACACCAGTCTAATATAACACCAGTCTAACATAACACCAGTCTAAGATAACACCAGTCTAAGATAACATCAGTCTAAGATAACACCAGTCTAACATAAATATAACATTTTCCTTAATTAGTTACTAATTTAATTACAGTTACGTTGGGGAGTGTCCGCTTCCTTACCGGTAATTACCTTCTAACGTAACCTCACTTGCGTTAAGTAATCTGTAGACACTCAGCGCTCTCTAACCCCTTTGGATTTAGCGCTTAGTTAGGATTATAATGATGATGATGATAATAATAATAATAATAATAATCTTAACATTAATAATAATAATAATAATAATAACAATAAGAATAATAATAATAATAATAATAATAATAATAATAATAATAATAATAATCTTAATAATAATAATTTTAATAATAATAATAATAATAATAATAATAATGTAGACAGGCTAATGTTTATCTTTAAAATTATCTGGCAGGTTTTCCTTAAAACGTCTGGATTCCAACGTTTTAAGGAACTTGTGTGTCCAGGGCTTCCAGGCGTATAATGTGTTATTGGTGAAGATGAAAGGGAGTTATTATAGGCTGATATAGACCGCGATAACAGATGTATACTTTGTATGGGCCTACTGCTTGCGGAAATTGACCACACACACACACACATGAATCGACCCCTGCAACCACAACTAGGTGAGTACAACTAGGTGAGTACAACTAGGTGAGTACAACTAGGTGAGTACACACACACACAGCGTCCCCCTATCTATTTTCCACTGAGCTGAGTCTATTACTCTCCCTACACATGGGGTAGAGTTTTGTTATGGCAGGGAAGGCTACCATGGCAGAGACAGGCTATCATGGCAGGGACAAACTACCATGGCAGGGACAGGCTACCATGAGAAACAACGTAATTATGGAATAAAATTCTATTCTTTGAGCAGAAAAAAATTCCATTGTCAAAAAATGTGGTGAAAAATGGTAGTACCATGATACATATCTAGCAATGGTATGGTAGTACCATGATACATATCTAGCAATGGTATGGTAGTACCATGATACATATCTAGCAATGGTATGGTAGTACCATGATACATATCTAGCAATGGTATGGTAGTACCATGATACATATCTAGCAATGGTATGGTAGTACCATGATACATATCTAGCAATGGTATGGTAGTACAATGATACATATCTAGCAATGGTATGGTAGTACCATGATACATATCTAGCAATGGTATGTTAGTACCATGATACATAACTAGCAATGGTATGGTAGTACCATGATACATATCTAGCAATGGTATGGTAGTACAATGATACATATCTAGCAATGGTATGGTAGTACCATGATACATATCTAGCAATGGTATGGTAGTGCCATGATACATATCTAGCAATGGTAGTACAATGATGCGTATCACTGGTATGGGAGAATGGGAATGCACATGGGAGGATCCTGTAAGGAATGGAATGTTTTAATGGAAATAAATGGGAAGGAACTTGTCATGGTAGAGAGGCTACCATGACAGAGAGAGAGAGAGAGAGAGAGAGAGAGAGAGAGAGGAGAGAGAGAGAGAGAAGAAAGAATTTTAGGAGACAGAGAATGAACATGCGTGTGTGTCTATCTCTCTCTATCTACCTATCTCCTCTCTCTCTCTCTCTCTCCACTAACTACCACCACGACCACCACTACCACCATCACTACCACCACTACCATTACCGCCACCCCAATCACTACTACCACCACCACTACCACTACCACCACTATATCACTACCACCATTATAATCACTACCACCACCACTATCACTACCACCACCACCACTACCTTCACTACCACCACCACTACCATCACTACCACTTCCACTACCATCACTACCACCACCACCACCAATACCATCACTACAACCCCCACTACCACCACCACCCCACTACCATCACTACAACCACCACTACCACCACCACCCCCACTACCATCACTACCACCACCACCACCACTACCATCACTACCACTACCACCACCACTACCACCACCACGACCACCACTACCACCACCACTACCACCACCACTACCACTACCATCACTACCACCACCACTACCACCACTACCACGACCACCACTACCACTACCACCACCACCACTACCACAACAACAACAATTGTCGCTCAACAATGCTCCAACGAACAAAAAAAGTCACTTTTTTGTAAGTGTCAAATTGCTTCAGTTAGAATATGAAATACGACTCTATGGAAAAAACAAACAAACAAATAAAGCCAAAAAAATTATTGTCTGCCTTAAAATTTCTCATGTTTTCCTATAACTGCTTTTGTTGTCTTTGTCGCTTTTGCTGTTGTTACTTTTGTTGCTGATGCTATTGTATATGTTTTTGTTATTGTTTATGTTTTTTGTTATTGTTGCTCTTGTTTTTGCTGTTGTTGCTTCAATTTTTTATTTTGTTGTTGCTGTTACTTTTGTTGTTGTTTTTGTTGTTGTTGCTTTCCTTGCTGCTGCTTTTGTTGTTGTTGCTTTTCTTGCTGCTGCTTTTGTTGTTGCTTTTCTTGTGATTGCTTTTGTTATGGTTTTTATTTTTTTTGCTATTGTTGGAGCTGTTTCTTATTCAGCTAAGCTTTCTCTCTCTCTCTTTCTCTCACACTCTCTCTCTCTATCTCTCTCTCTCTCACACACTCTCTCTCTCTTTCTCTTTCTCTCTCACTCTCTCTCTCACACACTCTCTCTCTCTCTTTCTCTCTCACTCTCTCTCTTTCTCTCTCTCACACACACTCTCGTTTTGTTGCTAATGTATTTGTTTGCTGTTAGCGTTTACTTGTTTGTGTATTTGTTCGCTAAGAGCGTTCGCTTGCTAATGTATCTGTTTTTGCTCTGGCTGGGGAAATTATATTTGCCCGGGGTGTTTGTTAGCTGGGAGTGTGTAATTGTTAATGTCTTTGTTTGTAGTTTGAAAAATAGTCACCATTGTAATTGTTTGCTGGGTGAGTTTGCCCCCCTCCTGTGCTTGTTTGTGGGGGTCGAGAGTATGTTTGCAAGTGTATTTGTTCGCTGTGAGACTTTAATTGCTTGCGTATTTGATCGCCGGTAGTGTTTGTATGTGTGTGTTCATACATATGTATAGTACTATTGTACTATTGTGTGTGTGCATGTGTTTGCACATACACACACACAAACACAAAGTCATGGATAAATCATGGAGAAGAGTCATCGAGCACCTAGAAAGGAACGAGCTTATCAACGACAGCCAGCACGGTTTCAGAAATGGGAAATCCTGCGTTACAAACCTACTGGAGTTCTATGACAGGGTGACGGCAGTAAGGCAAGAGAGAGGTGGGTAGACTGCCTTTCTTGGACTGTAAGAAGGCGTTTGACACAGTTCCACACAAGAGATTACTACAAAAGCTGGAGTACCAGGCAGGGATCAGGAAATACCTGTCAGGAAGACAACAGCGAGTCATATTACGTGGCGAGGTGTCAGAGTGGGCGCCTGTAACGAGCGGGGTGCCACAGGGGTCAGTCCTAGGACCGGTGCTGTTTCTGGAATTTGTGAACGACATGACGGAAGGAATAGACTCCGAAGTGTCCCTGTTTGCAGATGATGTGAAGTTGATGAGAAGAATTCAATCGGACGAAGACCAGGCGGTACTACAAAGGGATCTGGACAGGCTGCAAGCCTGGTCCAGCAACTGGCTCCTGGAGTTCAACCCCACCAAGTGCAAAGTTATGAAGATTGGGGAAGAGCAAAGAAGACCGGAGACGGAGTACAGACTAGGGGGGCCAGAGACTACAAACCTCACTCAAGGAAAAGGATATTGGGGTGAGTGTAACACCGAGCATATCTCCTGAGGCGCACATCAACCAAATAACAGCTGCAGCATATGGGCGCCTAGCAAACCTAAGAACAGCATTCCGACAACTCAATAAGGAATCGTTCAGGACCCTGTACACCGTGTTTGTTAGACCTGTATTGGAGTATGCAGCACCAGTTTGGAACCCACACCTAGCCAAGTATGTAAGGAAATTAGAGAAAGTGCAAAGGTTTCCAACAAGACTAGTCCCGGAGCTAAGGGGTATGTCCTACGAGGAGAGGTTAAGGGAAATTGACCTGACGACACTGGAAGACAGGAGAGATAGAGGGGACATGATAACGACATATAAAATACTGAGAGGAATCGACAAGGTGGACAGAGACAGGATGTTCCAGAGATGGGACACAGCAACAAGGGGTCACAGTTGGAAGTTGAAGACTCAGATGAAGTGAAGGCAGGATCCATACATAGCTTTAAGAAGAGGTATGATAAAGCTCATGGAGCAGGAAGAGTGACCTAGTAGCAGCCAGTGAAGAGGCGGGGCCAGGAGCTGTGAATCGACCCTCGCAACCACAACTAGGTGAGTGCACACACACACAAACGTTGACTACACACACACAAAAACGCTCCCAGGTGAGCATCTGGGCCAGGAAAATTATGCTCCTCCCAGGGGGACGTTTACCTGCTGCTTTTGACTTCACAACTCAGTTAAATTAGTTAGCAAGAGGAAAAATATATATTTTTTCTTTCTTCTTCTTGAAGTTGTCTTTGTCGTCTCGTTTTTCCTCTTCCTCATTATATACATATATATATATATATATATATATATATATATATATATATATATATATATATATATCACAAGGAGAGAGAGATTTGACCCTCCCCAGCCACCTACGACCCTCCCCACCCCACCTACGACCCTCCCCACCCCACCTACGACCCTCCCCCCCCACCTACGACAATCCCCTACCCACCTACGACAATCCCCACCCACCTACGACCCTCCCCACCCACCTACGACCCTCCCCACCCACCTACGACCCTCTCACATTTTTAACCACTGGGAAAATCATGACAAAACACCTTACACAAATCAACAAACACAGACAAATAAAAATCGTTGTACTCACCAACAAATAAATCAAATAAATTCAAAGGAAAACAAATCAAGTACCACAAATCAATGAAGACAAGTACAACAAACATAAATCAAGCAACACAAATCAATGGTAGACAGGGTGGCACAAATCCCTCCCAATACACACAATACCTCTGGATGCCCAGCAAGTCACGAGCGAGATGGACATACAAATCTAAATGTGGAATTGTGGCAGGATGAGAGCGAGAAGGAGACAATACAGGGAGGGAATATTTGACCAGGTTTATAGAAGTGGGAGGGAGGGAAGGGAGGAAGGAATGAGGGAGGGAGGAATGGAGGTGGGATTTGAGAGGGAGATCTGAGGGAGAATGAGAGGGTGAGAGGTGGAAAATAGGGGAGAGGGAGAAGGGAGAGACCGGAAGAATAAACTAACACATGGGAGGGGGAGAGAGGGAGAGAAAGAGAGAGTAACACACACACACACACCGGGGGTCAGGAGCTATAAATCGACCCCAGCAACCACAAATAGGTGAGTACACACACACACATGCGTTACCAAATATGCGTTGCCACATGTGTTACACCTAGGAGCAGCAACACTGAGAGTCAGCAGCAACACTGAGAGTCAGCAGCAACACTGAGAGTCAGCAGCAACACTGAGTCAGCAGCAACACTGAGAGTCAGCAGCAACACTGAGAGTCAGCAGCAACACTGAGAGTCAGCAGCAACACTGAGAGTCAGCAGCAACACTGAGAGTCAGCAGCAACACTGAGAGTCAGCAGCAACACTGAGAGTCAGCAGCAACACTGAGAGTCAGCAGCAACACTGAGAGTCAGCAGCAAACTGAGAGTCAGCAGCAACACTGAGAATCAGCAGCAACACTGAGAGTCAGCAGCAACACTGAGAGTCAGCAGCAACACTGGGCCTTCACTCCAGTACAAACACATCAACCAATACTAGAGTCTATCATCAACTCACCAGCGTGAACAATTGATGAATAAGACACATGTACAACACCTGGGTGTCTTTACTGATGAATGAGACACATGTACAACACCTGGGTGTCTTTATTGATCAATAAGACACATGTACAACACCTGGCTGTCTTTATTGATAAATGACACACATGTACAACACCTGGGTGTCTTTATTGATCAATAAGACACATGTACAACACCTGGGTGTCTTTATTGATGAATGAGACACATGTACAACACCTGGGTGTCTTTATTGATGAATGAGACACATGTACAACACCTGGGTGTCTTTATTGATCAATAAGACACATGTACAACACCTGGGTGTCTTTATTGATGAATAAGACACATGTACAACACCTGGGTGTCTTTATTGAAGAATGAAACACATGTACAACACCTGGGTATCTTTATTGATGAATGAGACACATGTACAACACCTGGGTGCCTTTATTGATGAATAAGACACATGTACAACACCTGGGTGTCTTCATTGATGAATAAGACACATGTACAACACCTGGGTGTCTTTACTGATCAATAAGACACATGTACAACACCTGGGTGTCTTTAATGATCAGTAAGACACATGTACAACACCTGGGTGTCTTTACTGATCAATAAGACATATGTACAACACCTGGGTGTCTTTATTGATCAATAAGACACATGTACAACACCTGGGTGTCTTTAATGATCAATAAGACACATGTACAACACCTGGGTGTCTTTAATGATCAATAAGACACATGTACAACACCTGGGTGTCTTTAATGATCAATAAGACACATGTACAACACCTGGGTGTCTTTAATGATCAGTAAGACACATGTACAACACCTGGGTGTCTTTAATGATCAATAAGACACATGTACAACACCTGGGTGTCTTTACTGATCAATAAGACACATGTACAACACCTGGGTGTCTTTAATGATCAGTAAGACACATGTACAACACATGGGTGTCTTTAATGATCAATAAGACACATGTACAACACCTGGGAGTCTTTACGGATCAATAAGACACATGTACAACACCTGGGTGTCTTTATTGATCAATAAGACACATGTACAACACCTGGGTGTCTTTAATGATCAGTAAGACACATGTACAACACCTGGGTGTCTTTACTGATCAATAAGACACATGTACAACACCTGGGTGTCTTTACTGATCAATAAGACACATGTACAACACCTGGGTGTCTATATTGATCAATAAGACACATGTACAACACCTGGGTGTCTTTACTGATCAATAAGACACATGTACAACACCTGGGTGTCTTTACTGATCAATAAGACACATGTACAACACCTGGGTGTCTTTATTGATTAATAAGACACTTGTACAACATCTGGGTATCTTTATTGATCAATAAGACACATGTACAACACCTGGGTGTCTTTATTGATTAATAAGACACTTGTACAACATCTGGGTATCTTTATTGATCAATAAGACACATGTACAACACCTGGGTGTCTTTATTGATCAATAAGACACATGTACAACACCTGGGTGTCTTTACTGATCAATAAGACACATGTACAACACCTGGGTGTCTTTATTGATGAATAAGATACATGTACAACACCTGGGTATCTTTACTGATCAGTAAGACACATGTACAACACCTGGGTGTCTTTACTGATCAATAAGACACATGTACAACACCTGTGTGTCTTTACTGATCAATAAGACACATGTACAACACCTGGGTGTCTTGATTGATGAATAAGACACGTGTACAACACCTGGGTGTCTTTACTGATCAATAAGACACATGTACAACACTTGGGTGTCTTTACTGATCAATAAGACACATGTACAACACCTGGGTGTCTTTACTGATCAATAAGACACATGTACAACACCTGGGTGTCTTGATTGATGAATAAGACACATGTACAACACCTGGGTGTCTTTACTGATCAATAAGACACATGTACAACACTTGGGTGTCTTTACTGATCAATAAGACACATGTACAACACATGGGTGTCTTATTAATTACATAAAGCAACAATAAAACTATAGGCAACTCTAAAAGACGTTTTATTATGATTAAAAAAAACGTTTTGCTCTGTGTTAGAGCTTTATGAAGACTTCATGAAGTTTTGCACTGGGCGAAATGTTGCCAAGATGAAAGCTGCTTGTTTTCCTGGGTTTTTTTCTTCTTGTGTGAGTGCCGTCTTCTGTGTGCTGTTGTATATCATTGTCTTCTGAAGAGGACACAATTTGTTGTCTTGAAGAGCAGCAAATGTTGTACTAGCTGTGACACTTTTCCTCTTCTATATTTTCCTTCTTCTTTTTTATTCCCTCTGGATGTTTACACTGTGTGGTGTGTGTTTCTCAGTGTGTTTACACTGTGTGGTGTGTGTTTCTCAGTGTGTTTACACTGTGTGGTGTGTGTTTCTCAGTGTGTTTACACTGTGTGGTGTGTGTGTTTCTCAGTGTGTTTACACTGTGTGGTGTGTGTATCTCAGTGTGTTTACACTGTGTGGTGTGTGTATTTCTCAGTGTGTTTACACTGTGTGGTGTGTGTGTTTCTCAGTGTATATACACTGTGTGGTGTGTGTGTTTCTCAGTGTGTATACACTGTGTGGTGTGTGTGTTTCTCAGTGTGTATACACAGTGTGGTGTGTGTGTTTCTCAGTGTGTTTACACTGTGTGGTGTGTGTTTCTCAGTGTGTTTACACTGTGTGGTGTGTGTTTCTCAGTGTGTTTACACTGTGTGGGTGTGTTTCTCAGTGTGTTTACACTGTGTGGTGTGTGTTTCTCAGTGTGTTTACACGTGTGTGGTGTGTTTCTCAGTGTGTTTACACTGTGTGGTGTGTGTGTTTCTCAGTGTGTTTACACTGTGTGGTGTGTGTGTTTCTCAGTGTGTTTACACTGTGTGGTGTGTGTGTTTCTCAGTGTGTATACACTGTGTGGTGTGTGTGTTTCTCAGTGTGTATACACTGTGTGGTGTGTGTGTTTCTCAGTGTACATACACTGTGTGGTGTGTGTGTTTCTCAGTGTGTATATACTGTATGGTGTGTGTGTTTCTCAGTGTACATACACTGTGTTTTGTGTGTGTTTCTCAGTGTGTATACACTGTATGGTGTGTGTGTTTCTCAGTGTACATACACTGTGTGGTGTGTGTGTTTCTCAGTGTGTATACACTGTATGGTGTGTGTGTTCTCAGTGTATACAGTGTGGGTGTGTGTTTCTCAGTGTACTTACACTGTGTGGTGTGTGTGTTTCTCAGTGTGTATACACTGTGTGGTGTGTGTGTTTCTCAGTGTACATACACTGTGTGGTGTGTGTGTTTCTCAGTGTGTTTACACTGTGTGGTGTGTGTGTTTCTCAGTGTGTATACACTGTATGGTGTGTGTGTTTCTCAGTGTGTATACACTGTATGGTGTGTGTGTTTCTCAGTGTACATACACTGTGTGGTGTGTGTGTTTCTCAGTGTGTATACACTGTGTGGTGTGTGTGTTTCTCAGTGTATACACTGTGTGGTGTGTGTGTTTCTCAGTGTGTATACACTGTATGGTGTGTGTTTCTCAGTGTGATACACTGTATGGTGTGTGTGTTTCTCAGTGTGTATACACTGTATGGTGTGTGTGTTTCTCAGTGTGTATACACTGTATGGTGTGTGTGTTTCTCAGTGTGTATACACTGTATGGTGTGTGTGTTTCTTAGTGTACATACACTGTGTGGTGTGTGTGTTTCTCAGTGTTTACACTGTGTGGTGTGTGTTTCTCAGTGTGTATACACTGTATGGTGTGTGTGTTTCTCAGTGTGTATACACTGTATGGTGTGTGTGTTTCTTAGTGTACATACACTGTGTGGTGTGTGTGTTTCTCAGTGTTTACACTGTGTGGTGTGTGTTTCTCAGTGTGTATACACTGTGTGGTGTGTGTGTGTTTCTCAGTGTACATACACTGTGTGGTGTGTGTGTGTTTCTCAGTGTGTATACACTGTATGGTGTGTGTGTTTCTCAGTGTACATACACTGTGTGGTGTGTGTTTCTCAGTGTACATACACTGTATGGTGTGTGTGTGTTTCTCAGTGTGTATACACTGTGTGGTGTGTGTGTGTTTCTCAGTGTGTATACACTGTATGGTGTGTGTGTTTCTCAGTGTACATACGCTGTGTGGTGTGTGTGTTTCTCAGTGTACTTACACTGTGTGGTGTGTGTGTTTCTCAGTGTGTATACACTGTGTGGTGTGTGTGTTTCTCAGTGTACATACACTGTGTGGTGTGTGTGTTTCTCAGTGTGTTTACACTGTGTGGTGTGTGTGTTTCTCAGTGTGTATACACTGTATGGTGTGTGTGTTTCTCAGTGTACGTACACTGTGTGGTGTGTGTTTCTCAGTGTGTATACACTGTATGGTGTGTGTGTTTCTCAGTGTACATACACTGTATGGTGTGTGTGTTTCTCAGTGTGTTTACACTGTGTGGTGTGTGTGTTTCTCAGTGTGTATACACTGTATGGTGTGTGTGTTTCTTAGTGTACATACACTGTGTGGTGTGTGTGTTTCTCAGTGTTTACACTGTGTGGTGTGTGTTTCTCAGTGTGTATACACTGTGTGGTGTGTGTGTGTTTCTCAGTGTACATACACTGTGTGGTGTGTGTGTGTTTCTCAGTGTGTATACACTGTATGGTGTGTGTGTTTCTCAGTGTACATACACTGTGTGGTGTGTGTTTCTCAGTGTACATACACTGTATGGTGTGTGTGTGTTTCTCAGTGTGTATACACTGTGTGGTGTGTGTGTGTTTCTCAGTGTGTATACACTGTATGGTGTGTGTGTTTCTCAGTGTACATACACTGTGTGGTGTGTGTGTTTCTCAGTGTACATACACTGTGTGGTGTGTGTGTGTGTTTCTCAGTGTGTATACACTGTGTGGTGTCTCTCAGAAAATGCAGGAAAGTTTTACCTTCATATCGTGAAGGTTGAATCAGTTTGCGTCAGAATCATGTGGGATTAATAACTGTGTTCGTCTTCCATGTAATTACTGGTGCCTCCCTCTTTAAATTAGTTTATTTTAATGAGCCTTGTTTCCTTTGTATAACTTATAGAAGTCTCCCCTTTAAATGGTTCCGCTTTCTCGCCCCTTTAAATGGACCCGCTTTCTCGCCCCATTAAATGGTTTCGTTTTATCGTCCCTTTAAATGGACCCGCTTTCTCGCCCCTTTAAATGGTTTCGTTTTATCGTCCCTTTAAATGGACCCGCTTTCTCGCCCCTTTAAATGGTTTCGTTTTATCGTCCCTTTAAATGGACCCGCTTTCTCGCCCCTTTAAATGGTTCCGCTTTATCGTCCCTTTAAATGGTCCCTCTATCTAGCCACTTTAAATGGTCCCTCTTTCTCGCCCCTTTAAATGGACCCGCTTTCTCGCCCCTTTAAATGGTCCCTCTATCTCGTGGATGGTCCTCCATAATTCTCAGTGACTAACATATCACTGGCAATATAATTATGTATGTAAAATTACTTATATCATAGCGAAGTCTGACGGAATTTTTGATAATTGCCTCGACACTTTCGTTTAGGCTATACTATCACAGCTGTGCGTTTTTTTTCTGATGCTGCAATATTCAACCTTTCTGGCTCTGGGCACTGGTATGCCTGGGGGCATTTCCTGTTCCCTTCTCTCTCTCTCTCCCTTCTTTCCTTCCCTCGGACATCCTCATTTTTTTCTGTAACTTTGCAAGCGCCTGATGATGTGTTGATTGCAACATGGAAGGCCTAGAGCTATCATTCAACTCCCCCCGTGGTTGTTTTGCATATATATATATATATATATATATATATATATATATATATATATATATATATATATATATATATAAACACACTTTGAAGCCTCGACAATTCCACCGTGGAAAAATTATATTGGTGACCCCTGTTTCAAAATCCATAAAATTCTAGTTAATATAATTTGCAGGAAACGCTTTTACAACCTATGTGAATTGAGTTTTTTTCCAAAATTAAATTTACAACTTTTCCCGTATATATATATATATATATATATATATATATATATATATATATATATATATATATATATATATATATATATATTTTTACATACACTAAAATGAATGATAATATTGACGCGACAAACAACAACAGACAAAAACACAAACAAAAGCTCCCAAAAACAAACAAAAGCTAAAACAAAACAAAAACAAAAGCTAGAACAAAAACACAAATAAAAATACAAACAAACTATGAAATAAAGCATAAACTACAAAACACTTCGATAAAAAAATTACGGTGATTTTTCTTGCTTAAAGACGTGGAGGAGGAAGGAAGAGGAGGGAACGAGGAGGTGAAGGAAGGAAGGAGGAAGGAAGGAAGGAGGAAGAGAAGGAAGGAGGAAGAGAAGGAAGGAGGGAGGGAAGGAAGGAGAGAAGGAAAGAAGGAGGGAAGGAAGGAAGAAGAGAAGGAAGGAGGGAGGAAAGGAAGGAAGAAGAGAAGGAAGGAGGGAGGGAAGGAAGGAAGGAAGGGAAGGGGGAGGGAAGGAGGGAAGGGGAGGGAGGGAAGGAAGGGGAAGGGAGGGAATTATATTAGACAAGAAACCTGTATAATGGTGATGACTGGAGGGAGAGAGGGAGGGAGGGAGGAAGATGAGAGGAAGGATGGAAGGAAGGAAGGAAGGAAGGAAGGCACACACGAAAACATCTCATACTGAGAATTTATTTCCAAATTACAGAACATTTGTTGGAATAAATTCCACTTAAATATATTCTCCCCTGTTTATATATTCCCACCTGGTATACAGTGTATTCCAAGGTATATACCTCCCTCATATTTCCCTCTGGGTATGTCACTGGATATATATCCCTCTGGGTATATCACTGGATATATATCCCTCTGGGTATGTCACTGGATATATATCCTTGGGTGTATATCACTCTGGTATATATCCCTGGTATATGTCACTGATATATCTCTGGGTATACACTGATATATAGCTCTGAGGTTGTCACATATATATGGTGTATATCACTTGTATATCCAGATAATATGTCAAGAGGTAGTAAATGTAATAAGGTGAGGTTTTGCTACACAGGGCTCTTCGCAGTCAGGCGCTGGTAGTAATGAAATAATGAGGGGGTCAGTCCCTCAGCCTTGGAGAAAAAGTATTTGAGGTGGTCACTGGTAATTACACAAGAAGGAGCACTGCAGCAGCCCTACTGGCCAATGCTAGGCAAGTCCAAATCACCTACTGGCCTAAGCTAGTCAGGTCCTGGTCACATCCACTTAAGGAAGGAGCACTACATCAGACCTATTAGCACAAACTAGTCAGGTCCAACTCACTCCCATCCACACCCACTCATGTATTTATCTAACCTATTTTTTCAAACATCACAAGGTTTTAGCTTCTATGACACTACTAGGGAGTTTGTTCCACTCACCAACAACTCTATTGCCAAAGCAGTGCTTTTGTTATATTCGTTCTGACTACACTACCATCTCCACACTCTGACCTTACCTACCTCCACTCTGACCTTACGTATCTCCACTCTCTGACCTTACCTACCTCCACTCTCTGACCTTACCTACCACCACTCTGACCTTACCTACCTCCACTCTGACCTTACCTACCCATACTCTGACCTTACCTACCTCCACTCTGACCTTACCTACCTCCACTCTGACCTTACCTACCACCACTCTGACCTTACCTACCCCCACTCTGACCTTACCTACCACCACTCTGACCTTACCTACTCCCACTCTGACCTTACCTACCTCCACTCTGACCTTACCTACCCCCACTCTGACCTTACCTACCTCCACTCTGACCTTACCTACCTCCACTCTGACCTTACCTACCACCACTCTGACCTTACCTACCACCACTCTGACCTTACCTACCACCACTCTGACCTTACCTACCACCACTCTGACCTTACCTACCTCCACTCTGACCTTACCTACCCACTTGACCACCTACTCTGACCTTACCTACCTCCACTCTGACCTTACCTACCTCCACTCTGACCTTACCTACCACCACTCTGACCTTACCTACCACCACTCTGACCTTACCTACCACCACTCTGACCTTACCTACCACCACTCTGACCTTACCTACCACCACTCTGACCTTACCTACCACCACTCTGACCTTACCTACCACCACTCTGACCTTACCTACCACCACTCTGACCTTACCTACCTCCACTCTGACCTTACCTACCACTGACCACTCCCCACTGACCTTACCTACCCCACTCTGACCTTACCTACCTCCACTCTGACCTTACCTACCTCCACTCTGACCTTACCTACCACCACTCTGACCTTACCTACCCCACTCTGACCTTACCTACCTCCACTCTGACCTTACCTACCTCCACTCTGACCTTACCTACCACCACTCTGACCTTATCTACCTCCACTCTGACCTTACCTACCTCCAGTCTGACCTTATCTACCACCACTCTGACCTTACCTACCTCCACTCTGACCTTACCTACCTCCACTCTGACCTTACCTACCTCCACTCTGACCTTACCTACCACCACTCTGACCTTACCTACCTCCACTCTGACCTTACCTACCTCCTCTCTGACCTTACCTACCTCCATTCTGACCTTACCTACCACCACTCTGACCTTACCTACCTCCACTCTGACCTTACCTACCTCCACTCTGACCTTACCTACCTCCACTCTGACCTTACCTACCTCCAGAAGATGGCGGACAGTGAACAATGTTCCACACGAAATCGTAATGACACGATTGCAAACAGACCATACCACGGGTGGGGTTCGAACCCGCGGTCAGAGAGTCTCAAAACTCCAGACCGACGCTTGGGAACATGAGAAAGGGGCTTGGTATTAAAATAAATGGGGGATAGTATATAAATTAAGACAGGGAAGACATAATTATTAAGGTAATCGAACGTAGACTTAAAAGTTCACTAGGGCAGTTCACTTCTAAAAACTCAGTCATGGTCTAGTCAGGGTTCCCTGTCTCTTCAGGTCATGAAGGGCGTACAGTACCGACGAGATGAAAGTTAGACACATGTACAACATCTGGGTGTCTTTATTGTAGACGTTTCGCCCACCAGTGGGTTTATCAGTACAAATTCAAGGACTTAATGGGAAGACTGAAGGTCTATATATGCAAAAGATGAGGTGATCAGTCCCCCCAGTCTTAGAGTGAAGATCACTGTAGTCTTGAAGACTCTGAAAGAGACTTCAATACTACCACCACTTCTACTACCACTACTACTACCACTACTGCTATCACTACTACTACTACCACCACTACTACTACTACTACCACTACTACTACCACCACTACTACTACCACCAACTACTACTCACTACTACCACTACCGCTACCACCACCTACTACTACCACTACTACCACCACCTACTACTCACCACCACTACTGCTACTACCACCACTACTACTACCACTACCGCTACCACCACCACCACTACTACTACCACTACTGCTACTACCACCACTACTGCTACCACCACCACTACTACCACTACCGCTACCACCACACACACTACTACACATCTAGCCACCACTATAAGAAAACTACCTCACTATATAACAGTAATTAATAAATAATAGTAGCACATTTTGTGATCATTAATATTTATACTTTTGTTGGGAATTGTAGGAGGGGGAGGAAGGGAGGGGAGGGGAGGGGAGGGAGGGGAAGGAGAGAGGGAGGTTTGAGAGCTACACATACATCTAGTCTTATACCAACTGATCATAATAATAATAATAATAATAATAATAATAATAATAATAATTATTATTATTATTATTATTATTATAATTTTAATATCACTCTTCGTATTATTTTTCAGAACCTTTCGGTCTTTTCCAAGTCCATCATCTGTGCTACAATACGAGATAATAATTTCCAGGCAGAAAAGCTGGTTTATGTTAATGTTATATATAAAACAATCACATTAAACCCAAGGCAAACTAAACCTGCTCAACTCTAAGATTGTTATAGTTGATGACTGAGACGGGTGCTCAACGGTAAGTTGTTTTCTAGTATCGAAACTATTCGTCTGCGCAGCAAGCGGGAAACCAGGGAACGTAGGGAGGAGGGGGGTTTGAACTTATGGTTTCTTAAACCTTCGCAGGATGGTGCGTTAACCACTTGACCAGTTCTTGTTATGATTCCGCGTGTCACGGGGAACTGTAGATTAGATGATTGTGGAGGTGTGTTGATGATGTTGCAACTCTGCAATCATCACATACTAGAGGGTGATGAGCTGGTCACCATGATGTTGGTGTCACCACACTAAGGAAGGCAATCTGGTAAATAGCAGTTATTTGAAAGAGAGAGAAAGAGAGAGAGAACTGGCTTACTGACAGGCAACCCAGCATGGCGAGACTAACCCAGGTGTTTTAAGAAGGCATTTAAAGTATCGTGAAATAATACCCCATAATATATGGTTTGTCACTTTCTAAGAACGTCGCAAAAAAAATTTCGACTCTTAAATGAATTTTTTTTTTTCAAATATATGTTTGCTCCGCTTTACTGACAATAAAGTCCTTAGACCAGAGAATATGAAGCCAAGGAAATTGAAGACAAATTTCCGATAAAGTCATATGAGGAGTTCTTGAGATGTGACAATGAATTCTTTCCCATGAAGGAACGAGTTTTAAATTTCTGTGGATTCAGCTGGTTTCTTTGATCAGACGAGTGGAGTTTCTCTGTCGTACTGTCATGAAGCCACGTCTAGTACCAGCAGTGGTGATTGTACTGTCATGAAGCCACGTCTAGTACCAGCAGTGGTGATTGTACTGTCATGAAGCCACGTCTAGTACCAGCAGTGATGATTGTACTGTCATGAAGCCACGTCTAGTACCAGCAGTGATGATTGTACTGTCATGAAGCCACGTCTAGTACCAGCAGTGGTGATTGTACTGTCATGAAGCCACGTCTAGTACCAGCAGTGGTGATTGTACTGTCATGAAGCCACGTCTAGTACCAGCAGTGGTGATTGTACTGTCATGAAGCCACGTCTAGTACCAGCAGTGGTGATTGTACTGTCATGAAGCCACGTCTAGTACCAGCAGTGGTGATTGTACTGTCATGAAGCCACGTCTAGTACCAGCAGTGATGATTGTACTGTCATGAAGTTACGTCTAGTACCAGCAGTGATGATTGTACTGTCATGAAGCACGTCTAGTACCAGCAGTGGTGATTGTACTGTCATGAAGCCACGTCTAGTACCAGCAGTGAGTGATTGTACTGTCATGAAGCCAGTCTAGTACCAGCAGTGGTGATTGTACTGTCATGAAGCCACGTCTAGTACCAGCAGTGGTGATTGTACTGTCATGAAGCCACGTCTAGTACCAGCAGTGATGATTGTACTGTCATGAAGCCACGTCTAGTACCAGCAGTGATGATTGTACTGTCATGAAGCCACGTCTAGTGCCAGCAGTGATACTTGTACTGTCATGAAGTTACGTCTAGTACCAGCAGTGGTGATTGTACTGTCATGAAGCCACGTCTAGTACCAGCAGTGGTGATTGTACTGTCATGAAGCCACGTCTAGTACCAGCAGTGGTGATTGTACTGTCATGAAGCCACGTCTAGTACCAGCAGTGTGATTGTACTGTCATGAAGCCACGTCTAGTACCAGCAGTGTGATTGTACTGTCATGAAGCCACGTCTAGTACCAGCAGTGATGATTGTACTGTCATGAAGCCACGTCTAGTACCAGCAGTGTTGATTGTACTGTCATGAAGTTACGTCTAGAACCAGCAGTGGTGATTGTACTGTCATGAAGCCACGTCTAGTACCAGCAGTGGTGATTGTACTGTCATGAAGCCACGTCTAGTACCAGCAGTGGTGATTGTACTGTCATGAAGCCACGTCTAGTACCAGCAGTGGTGATTGTACTGTCATGAAGCCACGTCTAGTACCAGCAGTGATGATTGTACTGTCATGAAGTTACGTCTAGTACCAGCAGTGATGATTGTACTGTCATGAAGTTACGTCTAGTACCAGCAGTGGTGATTGTACTGTCATGAAGTTACGTCTAGAACCAGCAGTGGTGATTGTACTGTCATGAAGCCACGTCTAGTACCAGCAGTGGTGATTGTACTGTCATGAAGCAACGTCTAGTACCAGCAGTGGTGATTGTACTGTCATGAAGCCACGTCTAGTACCAGCAGTGGTGATTGTACTGTCATGAAGCCACGTCTAGTACCAGCAGTGGTGATTGTACTATCATGAAGCCACGTCTAGTACCAGCAGTGATGATTGTACTGTCATGAAGTACGTCTAGTACCAGCAGTGATGATTGTACTGTCTGAAGCACGTCTAGTACCAGCAGTGGTGATTGTACTGTCATGAAGTACGTCTAGACCAGCAGTGGTGATTGTACTGTCATGAAGCCACGTCTAGTACCAGCAGTGGTGATTGTACTGTCATGAAGCCACTCTAGTACCAGCAGTGGTGATTGTACTGTCATGAAGCCACGTCTAGTACCAGCAGTGGTGATTGTACTGTCATGAAGCCACGTCTAGTACCAGCAGTGTGATTGTACTGTCATGAAGCCACGTCTAGTACGGATATGACCAGCATCAATGATCTGTGACTTCGGGATTATCGACGTTCAGGATGTCTGACACGTCTTACAGCAGGTGATTTACGTCAAGTCTGTACGAGTGGTGATTTTCGAGCAGTCTAGACCGCGTGTGATTCTGTCAGAAGTTACCACGGTGATTCTCGACCACGTCACCGCGGTGCTCTGAGCACGTTGTAAGTTTTGCTGCGAGCCGTTGACATGTGATTGCTTCGAAGTTACGCAAAGAGTCTGTACCGCATGAGACTGTCAGAAGACGTTAGACCAGCAGTGGTGATTGTACTGTCATGAAGCCACGTCTAGTACCAGCAGTGGTATTGTACTATGAAGCAGTCCAGTGTGATTGTACTGTTGAGCCGTCGACGGTGTTGCAAGCCAGTCTAGTACAGTGTGTGTACTGTCATGAAGCCATACAGTGTATACTGTCATGAAGCAGTCGTAGCAGTGGTGATTGTACTGTCATGACCGTCTATACCAGCAGATGTACGACCGTTGTACGGTACTACTAACCATGTGTGTGTCATACCATTACCCAGGATTATGTTGAGCCTAGTACAGTTGTACTGTCATACCTTATGATTGCGAGAGTTGACCAGAGGGTTACGAAGCACAGAGGGGTCCAAGGTCGTAGCAGTTACGCAGACATCTAGACAGCAGTGATGTGTCTGAACGTAAGCAGTGTATTGTATTCAAGACGTCTACAGCAGTGTGATTGTACTGTCATGAAGACGTTATTCGTCATAAGCGTCTAACCAGCGTGTGATTGTCGTCATGAACCGTACCAGCAGTGTGATTGTCTGTCATGAAGCCCGTCAGTACCACAGTGAACTGCTGAAGCCACGCTAGACCAGCAGTGGATGTTGTAGAGCACCTCAGACAGCAGTGTTGTACGTCAAGCCATCTAGACCAGCAGTGATGATCGAGAAGCCACGTCTAACAGCATGATGCTTGTCATGAAGCCTAGTCCAGAGGGATTGCTCCTGCATCACACCGAGTGAGAAGTGAGATCTCTGCACACTAATGCAGCTCTAAGATGAGAGAGAGCATCCTGCATCAACTAACTGCAGCTCTAAGATGAGAGAGAACATCCTGCATCAACTAGCTGCAGGTCTAAGATGAGAGAGAGCATCCTGCATCAACTAACTGCAGGTCTAAGATGAGAGAGAGCATCCTGCATCAACTAACTGCAGCTCTAAGATGAGAGAGAGCATCCTGCATCAACTAACTGCAGGTCTAAGATGAGAGAGAGCATCCTGCATCAACTAACTGCAGCTCTAAGATGAGAGAGAGCATCCTGCATCAACTAGCTGCAGGTCTAAGATGAGAGAGAGCATCCTGCATCAACTAGCTGCAGGTCTAAGATGAGAGAGAGCATCCTGCATCAACTAGCTGCAGGTCTAAGATGAGAGAGCATCCTGCATCAACTAGCTGCAGGTCTAAGATGAGAGAGAGCATCCTGCATCAACTAACTGCAGGTCTAAGATGAGAGAGAGCATCCTGCATCAACTAACTGCAGCTCTAAGATGAGAGAGAGCATCCTGCATCAACTAACTGCAGCTCTAAGATGAGAGAGAACATCCTGCATCAACTAGCTGCAGCTCTAAGATGAGAGAGAGCATCCTGCATCAACTAACTGCAGGTCTAAGATGAGAGAGCATCCTGCATCAACTAACTGCAGGTCTAAGATGAGAGAGAGCATCCTGCATCAACTAACTGCAGGTCTAAGATGAGAGAGAGCATCCTGCATCAACTAACTGCAGCTCTAAGATGAGAGAGAGCATCCTGCATCAACTAACTGCAGAAATAAAAGCGAACACCTACATCACGTTACATATGTTTGCAACAACAGATGTTGAGTCTAGTACACAATTGCTTGTTGATGTTCTGTACGTTCCATTCGTCTACCACTCGCCTCGCCAAGGAGAAAAATTCCTGCATCCCCTCGCCTCAACTCTCTCAATTTACATCTGTGACTTTTATTCCCGTTGTAGGTAATAAGGTAACCTTGGGTGAGCAGGTGACCACCGCTGGGTAAACATGGGTTCAAGATATTGTAGGGTTTTATCGCCGGCAAGGGTGTGCAATGGGTATGTTGCAGTGAGGTTGCAACACCGGTGATAATTGGTATTCGTTCTGTATACCTAGTGTTCGTAAAGCACCTCATTCATTCCCCCATGCCTCATTTATCCCCCCATGCCTCCTTCATCCCCCCTCATGCCTCATTCATCCCCCTCATGCCTCATTCATCCCCCCTCATGCCTCATTCATCCCCCTCATGCCTCATTCATCCCCCTCATGCCTCATTCATCCCCCTCATGCCTCATTCATCCCCCTCATGCCTCATTCATCCCCTCATGCCTCATTCATCCCCCTCATGCCTCATTCATCCCCTCATGCCTCATTCATCCCCTCATGCCTCATTCATCCCCCTCATGCCTCATTCATCCCCCTCATGCCTCATTCATCCCCCTCATGCCTCATTCATCGACTTACTGTGGAGAATTAGTCACATGTGCCACATCTAAGTGTCTTTATTTGTAGACGTTTCGGCCACCAGTGGCTTTATGAATACAAATTCAAGGACATAATGAGAAGACTGAAGAACTAGTATATGCAAAAGACGAAGTAATCAATCAGACTTGGAGTTGGTGAAGAACACCGTAGTCTTGAAGACTGATTACCTTATTCTTTGTATATAGTTCTTTGTATATAGTTCTTTGTATATAGTTATTTGTATAGTTATTTGTATATAGTTCTTTGTATAGTTCTTTGTATATAGTTCTTTGTATATAGTTCTTTGTATATAGTTATTTGTATAGTTATTTGTATATAGTTCTTTGTATAGTTCTTTGTATATAGTTCTTTGTATATAGTTCTTTGTATATAGTTATTTGTATAGTTATTTGTATATAGTTCTTTGTACAGTTCTTTGTATATAGTTCTTCAGTTGTTGTAGAGGTGTGAGCTGTGCTCACACCTCTACACAATTGTCATCAAAGATTTGTTAAGTAAAGAATTAAGTAAATATCCTGGACTTCACCTTACGAAACTAAGCAAATGCGATAGTAATTATGGACAAGGTAGATTACAGTGGGAAAATAAACATGTTATTAGTAGACGGGGGGAACTTACGTGCCCCTTAAAGGTATCCATCCCAGGCAGTGATAAAACCTTCCAAATTTTCAGAGCACGGTGTAAAGATCGAGGAATCAAATTCAATGTATTTGTATTCCAGACAGAGACACTTGGTGCTAATAGCGAGAGCAGAACTTACACCGCATGTCGGAGCTGAGAGTCTGGGTGAATTGCAAGTGTATAGTTGCAACTACGACTGCATGGATTGTGAGAGCTTGTTCATTGTAGGAAGGGGTCGTCAGTGACGTGTCGTGTCTAAATCTAAATGAAGAACGAGTAACGCAAAGCCAAAATAATTAGTCAATTTCGTTCAAATTGAATGTTACATTTTGACTAATATATATATATATATATATATATATATATATATATATATATATATATATATATATATATATATATATATATATATATATATATATATATATATACATTAGCACAATATATCAAAGAAATATATATTTATATATGTATATTGATTAGTCAAAATGTAACATTCACTTAGAACGAAATTGACTAATTATTTTGGCTTTGCGTTACTCGTTCTTCATTTAGATTTAGACACGACACACGTCACTGACGACCCCTTCCTACAATGAACAAGCTCTCACAATCCATGCAGTCGTAGTTGCAGTCGTAGTTGCAACTATACACTTGCAATTCACCCAGTGGGAATATTAATATGAGTAGTAATATTTAAGAAGAATAATAGAGTAAAGAGGGTAATATTTATGGCAGTAATGTCATTGTTGCATTAAAGACGATATAATAAGATACATGTTGAGCAGACTGTGGCAGTGAGCAGACTGTGGCAGTGAGCAGACTGTGGCAGTGAGCAGACTGTGGCAGTGAGCAGACTGTGGCAGTGAGCAGACTGTGGCAGTGAGCAGACTGTGGCAGTGAGCAGACTGTGGCAGTGAGCAGACTGTGGCAGTGAGCAGACTGTGGCAGTGAGCAGACTGTGGCAGTGAGCAGACTGTGGCAGTGAGCAGACT
>WNWK01000109.1:0-67500 GCA_009830355.1 Cherax destructor | reverse complement strand
CCAGGATCAGGAGTTAACACAATATCCAGGTTGCAATACGGATCAGGAGTTCACGATGTAACAGGATCAGGAGTTACAATACCAGGATCAGGAGTTACAATACCAGGATCCAGGAGTTACAATACCAGGATCCAGGAGTTACAATACAAGGATCCAGGGTTCAATACCAGGATCAGGGTTCATCGGACCAGATTACAATCCGGATCCAGGAGTTCAATACCATGAGTTACATACCAGGTCCAGAGGATAAACGCTACTTCTGTGCACATTAAATCACACTGACTTCTTACAGTATTTGGGCAGAATTAACGTGGTATTGCAAATTGCCGATGCGAGGTGTTGCAGTCTCGTGAAATTATGACTCTGTGTGTGTGTGTGTGTGTGTGTGTGTGTGTGTGTGTGTGTACTCCTAATTGTACTCACCTAATTGTGGTTGCAGGGGTCGAGTCTCAGCTCCTGGCCCCGCCTCTTCGCTGTCCGCTACTGGGTCTCTGCTCTCCCTGCTCCATGAGCTCTATCATACTCGTCTTAAAACTATGTATGGTTCCTGCCTCCACTATATCTTTCTCTAGACTATTCCACTTCCTGACTACTCTGTGGCTGAAGAAATGCTTCCTAACATCCCTTTGACTCATCTGAGTCTTCAGCTTCCAGTTGTGTCCCCTTGTTTCTGTGTTCCTCTCTGGAACATCCTGTCCCTGTCTACCTTGTCGATTCCCGCAGTATTTTGTATGTCGTTATCATGTCTCCTCTGACCCTTCTTTCCTCCAGTGTTGTTAGTCCTATTTCCCTCAACCTTTCTTCATAGGACAGACCCCTGAGTTGTGGAACTAGCCTTGTCGCAAACCTTTGCACTTTCTCTAGTTTCTTTACGTGCTTGACCAGGTGTGGGTTCCAGACTGGTGCTGCATATTCTAGTATGGGCCTGACTTACACGGTGTACAGTGTCTTGAACGATTCCTTGTTAAGGTAACGGAACGCTAATCTTAGGTTTGCCAGTCGCCCATATGCTGCCGCAGTTATCTGGTTGATGTGTGCCTCCGGAGACGTACTTGGCGTTATACTCACCCCAAGGTCTTTCTCCTTTGCCGAGGTTTGTAGCCCTTGTCCACCTAGCCTGTACTCTGTCAGCGGTCTTACATAAGAACATAAGAACATAAGAATGGAGGAACACTGCAGAAGGCCTACTGGCCCATACAAGGCAAGTCCTTATCAAAACCACCACTACCTAAGAATTTACTCCTGTACTCACGACACTAATCAAACCCAGCCCCTCCCACTCATATATTTGTCCAATCTCTTTTAAAGCCACCCAAGGTCCTAGCCTCTATCACCCTACTCGGAAGATTGTTCCGCATCTACAACTCTGTTCGAAAACCAGTACTTGCCTATGTCCTTTCTAAATCTAAATTTATCCAATTTAAATCCGTTATTTCTGGTTCTTACTTGGTTCGATATCCTCAGTATTTTATTAATATCTCCTTTGTTTATGCCCATCATCCACTTGTACACCTCGATGATATCTCCCCTCATTCTACGTCTCTCCAGAGAGTGGAGATTCAATGCTCTAAGTCTATCTTCATACGGGAGATTTCTTATACTGTAAATCATTTTAGTCATTCTTCTTTGTATGTTCTCCAATGAATCTATATCCATCCTGTAGTAAGGAGACCAAAACTGAGCTGCATAATCCAAATGAGGTCTCACTAGTGATGTATAGAGTTGTAAAATAACTTTTGGACTTCTGTTGCTTATACTTCTTGAAATAAATCCTAGTAATCTGTTAGCCTTATTGCGCACACTTAGGCACTGTTGTCTTGGCTTTAGATTTCTGCTTACCATGACTCCCAAGTCTTTTTCACATTCTGTATGATCAAGCTCAACTTCACCTAGTTTATAAATTCGAGGGATATTTTCATTACCAACGACTAGCACCTTACACTTGTCCACATTGAACTTCATCTGCCACTTTTCAGACCAAGACATTAATTTATCCAAATCCTCCTGGAGTTCATTGGTATCCTCCTCAGAATGAATTATACGGCCTATTTTTGTATCATCAGCAAATTTACTCATGTCACTTGCAATTCCTTCATCAAGGTCATTTATGTAAATTATGAACAACAATGGGCCCAAAACTGATCCTTGTGGAACGCCACTGGTGACAAATCCCCATTCAGATTTGACCCCATTAATGGAAACTCTCTGCTTTCTATTGGTAAGCCATGCCTCTATCCATGCTAGAACTTTACCTCCTATACCATGAGCTGCCACCTTTCTTAAGAGTCTCTTGTGAGGTACTCTATCGAAGGCCTTACTGAAATCCAAGTAAACTATATCATATTCTTTATCACTGTCTACTGCCTCAAATGTTTTATTGAAAAACGTCAGTAAATTTGTCAGGCAGGAACGACCTCTCGTAAACCCATGCTGAGATTCATTAATCAAATTATGTTCTTCAAGGTGACTTCTGATAATATCAGCTATAATTGATTCTAATAATTTGCCTACTATAGACGTGAGGCTTATTGGACGGTAATTTGATGGACTGGACTTATCCCTGATTTGAATATAGGAACTACATTAGCTATCTTCCACATCTCTGTCACAACACCAGTTAGGATGGACGTGTTAAACACATTCGTTAATGGCTGACTAAGTTCCATTTTGCATTCTTTAAGTATCCTGGAAAACAACTCGTCGGGTCCTGGGGACTTATTTTGCTTCAGTTTATCTATCTGTTTGATAACCATATCCCTCGTGACAGTAATATTAGTTAATTTGAATTCTTCAGGAACTGAATAATAGTTAATTTCTGAATCTTATTTACGTCTTCTTGTGTAAAGACTGACAAAAAATAGTCATTAAATAGAGAACACATTTCCAGTTCGTTATCCGTCAGCTGTCCATTCCCAATTTTCAGAGGTCCTACCTTTTCCCTCACCTTCGTCCTGTACACTTGAAAGAACCCTTTTGGATTAGTCTTTGATTCATTAGCAACCTTAATCTCATAGTCACGTTTAGCCTTTCTAATCCCCTTTTTACTTCTCTTTTCAACTGAACATATTGGTCAATAAGGTTAACATCTCCTCTTTTGATGCGCCTATAAATTTCTCTTTTCTCCCCTAATAGATGTTTTAGCCTCCTGTTAATCCATTTGGGATCGTTATTATTTGACCTAAATTCTCTCTGGGGAATAAACATACTCTGTGCACGTTGTACATTATTAAGAAAAAAATCATAAACGCAGATCCCATCGTAATCGTTAGCTAGATTACCCCAGTCGAGATTAGACAGGTGTTCCCTAAGTCAATATAATCGGCAGAACGAAAATCAGGAACTTTTACCGTATTATCCCTATTCTCGTACTCCCATGTAATATTAAAGGTAATGGATTTGTGATCACTAGCTCCAAGCTCTTCAGTGATCTCCAGATTATTTACAAGAGTTTCTTTATTTGACAAGACTAGGTCGAGCAAATTATTAACTCTGGTAGGCTCCGTCACACACTGCTTCAGAAAACAGTCCTGAACTACTTCCATAAAGTCACTGGACTCCAAATTACCGGTCAAAGAAGTCCAGTCAATTTGACTAAAGTTAAAATCCCCTACTATCACTACGTTATTGTGCCTAGAAGCCCTAACAATTTCGTCCCAAAGAAGTCTCCTCTATCGTGATCCAAGCCTGGAGGTCGGTATATTACACCTAGAATCAGTTTTTCTTGACCTTCTAGAAACTCTACCCAAACAGATTCTGTTAATGATCCATCTATTTTTAGGCCTGTTTTTATGCAGCAATTTATATTTTCTCGTACATACAATGCAACTCCACCCCTTTCCCATTATATCTATCTACATGGAACAACTTAAACCCCTGAATATGACACTCAGCAATCATATCCCGACTCTTGGTATTATACCATGTTTCAGTTATTGCAATGACATCAAAGTTCCAGCACATGCTACCAAACGTAATTCGTTAATTTTATTTCTGGCGCTTCGACAGTTAGTATAAAATACATTGATATGTATCTTCTTGTGAACCTTTTTCAGCTTTTGTTTTACACAATTTCTGTTACTATCATTATCCTGTGTCACTCGATTACTGTTATTGTTATGATTTATGATATCAAAGCCTGAATCAATATTTTGGCCTTCATTATTTACCATTCCTAAACCCATACCTCTAACTAATCCTAGTTTAAAGCCCTAACAACATCCTCAACTGAGCTAGCGAGAAATCCTACACCTTCCTGGATAAGTGAACCCCATCCCTGGCATACATGTCATTTCGGCCATAGAAGTGGTCCCAGTTGTCAATGAATGGGACTGCATTATCCTTACAGTGTTTGTCCAGCCAGCAATTTATACCAATCGCTCTGGACAGCCATTCATTTCCAACACCCCTTCTTGGCAAAATGCCACATATAACAGGGCTCCCTCCCTTCTTCCTAATGATGTCTATTGCTGCCTTATACCTACTAACTAAATCCTCACTTCTACGCTTGGATACATCATTGCCTCCAGCACTGAGGCAGATAATAGGATTGATCCCATTACCATGCATGATGTTGTCAAGCCGGCTAACAATGTCTTCCATCCCAGCCCCAGGAAAGCAAACCCTCTGTCTCCTACTCCTATCTGTCAACAGAAGGCCCTATCCATATATCTAACTTGGCTATCCCCAACAACAACAATGTTTTTACCTTCCTTGGTACAGTTCGTCGTGACGTTCCCAGTAGTCGACTCACATTCGTCTGGTAGCACAGAAAAGGAGTTCGAAGTTTCCACAGCAGTCTCTTTCTTCTTCGTCGTTACTACCTCTCCATTCGTCTTCTTGATCTTCAACTTCGTCCCATGCTGTCCGGCCACTGCCCAGGTTCCCTTCTTGACCTGAGGACTCACAACAGGAGGACTACTACGAATCCTCTTGTTTTCCTCCGTCAATCGCCGTATCTCAAGCTTCGCTACCCTCAATTCCTCCTTAAGCTACTGGTAAAGTTGCTCAATAGGGGGCATCTTGATTCAGTCCACAGGGAGTACACTAGACACGTCTTCACTGAGCTAAGAACAGGTCACCACTGAGCTAAGAACAGGTCACCACTGAACTAAGGAGCTAAGAACAGGTCACCACTGAACTAAGGAAGTCTTCTTTGTCCTTCTCCGATCTTCATGACTTTGCATTTGGTGGGATTGAATTCGAGAAGCCAGTTGCTAGACCAGATGTCAAGCTTGTCCAGGTCTGTTTGAAGTCCTGCTTGGTCCTCTTCCGATGTGATTCTCCTCATTAATTTCACATCATCTGCGAACAGAGACACTTCTGAGTCTATCCCATCCTTGTGTGTGTGTGTGTGTGTGTGTGTGTGTGTGTGTGTGTGTAAGTTAGTCAAATCACAAAATCACAAGAATACGAAGAAGGACTGAAGATGCTGAGGAGTCTGAGGTAATCAGTCCCTCAGCAGTCCATCAAGATTTGATGGACTGCACACGAATTTTTTTAAGAGTGAAATCAGTCGGTTGGTTGACGGGGTTTGAAGTCTATCTACTACATGAGGGTCATTAAGACTGCATGTCACCTGTTCACCACCAGTCAAGTCTATTTTTATACCTAAAATTGGGATTAATATAAACTAATATATACACTGAGAGACACACATCTCTCAGTATATATATATATATATATATATATATATATATATATATATATATATATATATATATATATATATATATATATATATATATATGGGATTAAAATTTTCCCCGGTAATGAGAAATTTCTCACTCGATAGATACCTTTGTTCACAATGTTATTCACTCGATAGATAGTTTTGTGTTTACAGGGAGGCCAGTCACTCGCTTGGTCGACTCTTAATACAGAGTGAAGAATGAGTCCTAGTACCGTGGCTGCAACAATTCAACATTAACCCACAATACCATGGTTGCAACAATTCAACATTAACCCACAATACCATGGCTGCAACAATTCAACATTAACCCACAGTACCATGGCTGCAACAATTCAACATTAACCCACAATACCATGGCTGCAACAATTCAACATTAACCCACAGTACCATGGCTGCAACAATTCAACATTAACCCACAATACCATGGCTGCAACAATTCAACATTAACCCACAATACCGTGGCTGCAACAATTCAACATTAACCCACAGTACCGTGGCTGCAACAATTCAACATTAACCCACAATACCGTGGCTGCAACAATTCAACATTAACCCACAGTACCGTGGCTGCAACAATTCAACATTAACCCACAATACCGTGGCTGCAACAATTCAACATTAACCCACAGTACCGTGGCTGCAACAATTCAACATTAACCCACAATACCGTGGCTGCAACAATTCAACATTAACCCACAGTACCGTGGCTGCAACAATTCAACATTAACCCACAATACCGTGGCTGCAACAATTCAACATTAACCCACAATACCGTGGCTGCAACAATTCAACATTAACCCACAATACCGTGGCTGCAACAATTCAACATTAACCCACAGTACCGTGGCTGCAACAATTCAACATTAACCCACAATACCGTGGCTGCAACAATTCAACATTAACCCACAGTACCGTGGCTGCAACAATTCAACATTAACCCACAATACCGTGGCTGCAACAATTCAACATTAACCCATAATACCGTGGCTGCAACAATTCAACATTAACCCACAATACTGTGGTTGTTAAGAGCCACGGTATCTTCGTAAATTTCCTGCTCTGTCTCTGCAACATTGCAAGCTGATAATGTGTTGATTACAACACGAAAGGCCTAGAGCTATCATTCAACTCCCCTGGCGTGTCCACACCAGCGTGTCCTGGAAATGCCGTGGCCCCCCGACTCCTCACTCCCTACCTCGGTACTCCCTCCCTTGGCACTCCCTCCCTCGGCACTCCCTCCCTTGGTACTCCTTCCATCGGCACTCCCTTCTTCGGCACTCCCTCCCTTGGCACTACTTCCCTCGGCACTCCCTCCCTCGGCACTCCCTCCCTTGGCCCTTCCTCCCTCGGCACTCCCTCCCTTGGCACTTCCTCCATCGGCACTCCCTCCCTTGGCACTCCCTCCCTTGGCACTCCCTCCCTCGGCATTCCCTCCCTCGGCACTCCCTCCCTCGGCACTCCCTCCCTCGGCACTCCCTCTCTCGCTTGGCACTCCCTCCTTCGGCACTCCCTCCCTCGGCACTCTCTCCCTCATCACTCCCTCCCTTGGCACTCCATCGGTACTCCCACATCACTCCCTCCCTTGGCACACCCTCGGCACTCCCTCCCTCATTATTCCTTCCCTTGGCCCTCCCTCGGTACTCCCTCATCACTCCCTCCCTTGGCACTCCCTCCCTCGGCACTGTAACATTCCTGGCGTTGAATACATTATCTCCTTCACTTGACATGATCTTCTTGACGTTTCGCTCATTACTCTAGAGGTCTCAGGTCTGGACTGTGGGCGAGACATAAACTGAGGTGTTAAGACAATGGTCCAGGAGTGGGTGAAACGTCGTTATGAGGTTTCCTAAGTGAGAGTTTCTGGTGAATTGTTCCAGTCACGGTACTGTGACTGTTATTGTACCAGTCACGGTACTGTGACTGTTATTGTACCAGTCACGGTACTGTGACTGTTATTGTACCAGTCACGGTACTGTGACTGTTATTGTACGAGTCACGGTACTGTGACTTAGTGTACCAGTCACGGTACTGTGACTATTATTGTTCCAGTCACGGTACTGTGTTATTGTACCAGTCACGGTACTGACTGTTATTGTTCTAGTCACGGTACTGTGACTGTTATTGTACCAGTCACGGTATGTTATTGTTCTAGTCACGGTACTGTGACTGTTATTGTACCAGTCACGGTACTGTGACTGATATTGTTCGTCACGGTACTGTGACTGTTATTGTTCGTCACGGTACTGTGACTGTTATTGTACCAGTCACGGTACTGTGACTGTTATTTTACCAGTCACGGTACTGTGACTTTTTGTACAAGTCACGGTAATGTGACTGATATTGTTCGTCACGGTACTGTGACTGTTATTGTTCCAGTCACGGTACTGTGACTGTTATTGTACCAGTCACGGTACTGTGACTGTTATTGTTCCAGTCACGGTACTGTGACTGTTATTGTTCCAGTCACGGTACTGTGACTGTTATTGTATCAGTCACAGTACTGTGACTGTTATTGTACCAGTCACGGTACTGTGACTGTTATTGTACCAGTCACGGTACTGACTGTTATTGTTCCAGTCACGGTACTGTGACTTTTATTGTACCAGTCACGGTACTGTGACTGTTATTGTTCCAGTCACGGTACTGTGACTGTTATTGTACCACTCATGGAACTGTGACTGTTATTGTATCAGTCACGGTACTGTGACAGTTATTGTACCAGTCACGGTACTGTGACTGTTATTGTACCAGACACGGTACTGTGACTGTTATTGTACCAGTCACGGTACTGTGACTGTTATTGTACCAGACACGGTACTGTGACTGTTATTGTACCAGTCACGGTACTGTGACTGTTATTGTACCAGCCACGGTATTGTGACTGTTATTGTACCAGTCACGGTACTGTGACTATTATTGTACCAGCCACGGTATTGTGACTGTTATTGTTGTATATATATATATATATATATATATATATATATATATATATATATATATATATAATAATAGATAGATAGATAGATAGATAGATAGATATAGACATAAGTTGAACAAAACTATATGGACATAATAGATGTGAATCACAATTTTGAAAAAAAATAATGAGAATATTTTGTCAATTGATGATCATAAGATTTGCATATGTATATTTTAACTTGGATAATTGACTCATCCATCCAAGTTTATATTCTGGTGTTCAAAATTGGCAGAGAGCATTGTATGTTATAGTGGCAGCTGGGTAATACCACCACCCAGCCCCCATATTTTACTGTTTATGCTGATAGAATGTTTAAATGTGCGTGTGTGTGTGTGTGTGTGTGTGTGTGTGTGTGTGTGTGTGTGTGTTCTTACCTGTATGTAGTTGCAGGGGTCGAGTCACGGTTCCTGGCCCCACCTCTTCATTGGTCGCTACTAGGTCCACTCTCTCTCCCTGCTCCATGAGCTTTATCATACCTCTTCTTGAAGCTATGTATGCATCCTGCCTCCACTACATTACTCTCCGGATTGTTCCACTTCCTGACGACTCTGTGGCTGAACAAATACTTCCTAACATCCCTGTGACTCGTCTCAGTCTTCAACTTCCAGTTGTGACCCCTTGTTAGTGTGTCCCATCTCTGGAATATACCGCCCCTTTCCACCATTTCAATTTCTCTCAGTATTTTATACGTCGTTATCATGTCTCCCGAGTACACGATAATGACAGAGGTTAAGTCTCAGCTCCTTGATCAAACTTCCGGCTTTGTTGTCGTGCGTGTGGGCTCCACACTGGCGTTGCATACTCAAACTTGTGTGACACAGGTCAGGTGTACAGGAAGGGTATACAGTACCTACAAGGTGGAGAATTAGACACATGTACAACATCTGAGTATCATGATTTATGGAAAGACTGTAGAACTATATATATAAGACGAGGTAATCAGTCCCTGAGTCTTGGAGTGTGTGAAGATCACCGTAGTCATGAAGACTCTGTACTTCAAGACTGATTACCTCATCTTTTGTATATAGTTCTACAGTCCTCTCAATATGACCCTGAATTTGTATTGGTAAAGCCACTGAGAGGCAAAACGTCTACAAATAAAGACACCTAGGTGCTGTACATGTGTCTAATTCGAGGTACAGAGTGTTTCAAGCCAGTGTTCATCTCTGATCCTCCAAGCCACTCCTGTGTCTGCTGGCTTAGGCAGTGTTGCTGGTGTTAGGCAGTGTTGCTGGTGTTACTGTGCTTATTATGACCCCCGGGAGCCAAAACAAAAACGAAATTTCTTTTTTTAAATATAGTAATGAATACAGGAGAAGGGGTTACTAGCTCCTTGCTCCCGGCATTTTAGTCACCTCTTACGACAAGTATGGCTTACGGAGGAAGGCTTCTTTTCCATTTTCCCATGGATATGTGTATATATATATATATATATATATATATATATATATATATATATATATAATGTCGTGCCGAATAGGTAAAACTTGCTATTTTTGTGTATGCAATAATTTCGCAAAAATCATTCTGAATATAACGAAAAAAAATATATTTCATTGTTTGTTTATTATTAAATTATTGTAAAACTTATCTAAAATAGATTTAGTTGATTAGGCTAAATTAAATTGCGCTTGTTATAATAAGGTTAGGTAAGTTTTCTAAGGTTCTTTTGGTACAAAATTATTATTTTTTACATTAACATAAATGAAAAATATATATCTTTAAACGTATAAGAGAAAATTTTAGAAAATTTTAAATGAGTTCTTGCTAATTGACCAGTTTTACATATTCGGCACGATTAAGAGTGTCATAAGGCTCAACCCTCCCTAATCTATCTTAGGTCAGCACAGATTAATTTTCTATTAAAACAGATATCATATACAAGTTGTGTCGGATTTCAACTGATTTTTTACAAAGAGATCATTGTTAATTAAGGCAAGTCTTCAAATTCTGGATGCAAAGCAGCTCCAGTCTCCTGGATCAAGAACCCCCCACCGGAATCAAGGTGTTCTTAGGAATGCTTTCAATTTAGATTCTGAGAATAAATTAAGACTTACCTGTGAGGCTGACAGTGAGAAGGAAGAGGAAGGTGACCCAATCTCTCATCTTCCTCATCATCTTGACCTTGTGGGTCTGAAAGTGACCTCTCTGATGGTGAAAGTGATAGAGGGGAACACTATCTCTTCTTCTTCTCCTCTCTCAGTCTCTCTTCTGGTGTTATCGTCTGCGTCTCCTACACAATACTGGAAGCTCCTCACTAAGTCTCGCACGATATGTTGTGTGTGATATATTCTTGGCTTAAATGAGGCGATATGTGATCCGCTTTAGGATCAACTGAGGCGATATGTGATATATTTTAGGATCAACTGAGGCGATGTGATATATTTTAGGATCAACTGAGGCGATATGTGATATATTTTAGGATCAAATGAGGCGATATGTGATCCGTTTTAGGATCAACTGAGGCGATATGTGATATATTTTAGGATCAACTGAGGCGATATGTGATATACTTTAGGATCAACTTAGGTGATCTGTGATATATCTTAGGTTCAGCTGAAGTGATCTGCGTTATATTTATGGATCATTTAAGTCGATCCGTGAGATATGGTATTCCTGGATCTATTAACGAGACCAATGGTATATTTCTGGATCAACCGAGCTTGATTAGAAGTGCCTTGCAGTACCTTGCAGTGCCTTGCAGTGCCTTGCAGTGCAACTGAGAGAGATGTGAGGGGAGAATATATGTGACTGTCTCCTCATAACAAGGACAAGAGAAAGCTGTGTTTTCAACAGGTTGTTTGAGGCTGACACACACACACACATACACACACGCGTACATTAGACGACGTCACTGTAAGGTCTCTTATCCTCACATAAACACACGATATGTGTCATTAAAGTGATAATAGTAATTACTGTAATGGATAATTATATGATGTTTGGAAGCGTGTTCATAGCTACGTGGCTTTTGGAAGATCTTGCAGGAGATGACCTGATCATATGATGCTAGGGATGCTAGGGAAGGCTGCTGATAGTAACAATGACTATTACTACTATTTCGTCCAGGATAGTCCTCGTAGGGGCGTTGAGCAAATGTTCAGATCTGTTGTGACGATCACTGGGAGGCTGTGACATCCGCGGGAGATATGGAAGATGATCTGCCTTGGATGTTTCTTTATATTTGGTGACTGTGGTTCTGATTGGTGATTTGCGTTAAAGTGTGCTTTAATTGTCCAGTCACGTGATCATTGTTAACTGTACACGAAGGCCATTCTAACTGCTAAACTGTACAGTCTAAGATATTATCGTTCTAACCGGTTGTCTATGAGGCTTATAGGGGTTTCCACTGTGAGGGGACCAAGGTCTGGTTCAGAGACCAGTGCCTTACAGACCACAATAAACATTGGTGGTGGAGAGACCGTTCCCTCCCTCTATCTCTCTCTCTCACTCTCTCACTCACACGCCGCCAGCCAACCAGACGACCTCACTCAAAGCACGGTCCGAGGCGCACTGGAGGGACCAGTTCTGCCTACCAGTATTTATCCTAGGAACAATGTGTAGCGCGCACACATACATATACGCACACGCACACACACACACACACACACACACACACACACACAGAGGAGCTGAGACTCGACCCCTGCAACCACAATTAGGTGAGTACACACAAGACCAGAACGAGCCCTTGGTTTACCCGAAGGTGTAGGGGGGCAAAAACTAAGTGCATTAGAGGATGGAAAAAGTACAGAAGGCGAAGGACCCAGGAAAATAAAGAGATTAGTCGAAGAGCCAGAAACAAATATGCACAGATAAGGAGGGAGGCCCAGCGACAGTACGAAAACAACAGAACATCGAAAGTCAAGTTTGACCCGAAACTGCTGTATAGCCACATCAGGAGGAAGACAACAGTCAAGGACCAGGTAATCAGGCTGAGGAAAGAAGGTGGGGAACTCACAAGAAACGACCAAGAGGTATGTGAGGAGCTCAACACGAGATTTAAGGAAGTATTTACAGTGGATACAGGAAGGACTCTGGGAAGACAGAACAGAGGGGAACACCAACAAGGATTATACCAACAAGTGTTGGATGACACACACAACTGAGGAGGCGGTGAAGAAGCTGTTAAGTGACCTTGATACCTCAAAGGCGGTGGGACCGACCATCTCTCCGTGGGTGCTTAGAGAGGGAGCAGAGACGCTGTGTGTGCAACTAACCACAATTTTCAACACATCCCTTGAAACTGGGCAACTACCTGAGGTATGGAAGACGGCAAATGTAGTCCCCAATTTTTAAGAAAGGAGACAGACACAAGGCACTAAACTATAGACCAGTGTCACTGACGTGTATAGTATGCAAAGTCATGGAGAAGATTATCAGGAGAGTGGTGGAGCACCTGGAACGGAACAAGATTATAAACGACAACCAGCCCGGATTCATGGAAGGCAAATCCTGTGTCACAAACCTTCTGGAGTTTTATGACAAGGTAATAGAAGTAAGACACGAGAGAGAGAGGGGTGAGTTGATTGCATTTTCTTGGACTGCAAGAAGGCCTTCGACAGAGTTCCTCACAAGAGATTAGTGCAGAAGCTAGAGGATCAGGCACGTATAACAAGAAAGGTACTGCAATGGATCAGAGAGGAGGCAACAACGAGTCATGGTACGGGATGAGGTATCATAATGGGCGCCTGTGACGAGCGGGGTTCTACAGGGGTCAGTCCTAGGACCAGTGCTATTTTTGGTCTATGTGAATGACATGACGGAAGGGATAGACTCAGAAGTGTCCCTGTTTGCAGACGATGTGAAGTTAATGAAGAGAATTAAATCAGATGAGGATCAGGCAGGACTACAAAGAGACCTGGACAGGCTGGACGCGTGGTCCAGCAACTGGCTCCTAGAATTTAACCCCGCCAAATGCAAAGTCATGAAGATCGGGGAAGGGTAAAGAAGACCGCAAATAGAATATAGGCTAGGTGGCCAAAGAGTGCAAACCTCATTCAATGAGAAAGATCTTGGGGTGAGTATAATACCGAGCACATCTCCAGAAGCACACATCAGCCAGATAACTGCTGCAGCATATGGGCGCCTGGCAAACATGAGAATAGCGTTCCGATACCTCAGTAAGGAATCGTTCAGGCCCATACTGGAGTATGCAGCACCAGTTTGGAACTCACACCTGGTCAAGCACGTCAAGAAATTAGAGAAAGTGCAAAGGTTTGCAACAAGGCTAGTTCCAGAGTTAAGGGAAATGTCCTACGTAGAAAGGTTAAGGGAAATCGGCCTGATGACACTGGAGGACAGGAGGGTTAGGGGAGACATGATAACAACGTACAAAATATTGTCTCTGTCTCTATGGACAGAGACATGATGTTCCAGAGATGGGACACAGAAACAAGGGGTCACAATTGGAAGTTGAAGACTCAGATGAGTCAAAGGGATGTTAGGAAGTATTTCTTCAGTCATAGAGTTGTCAGGAAGTGGAATAGTATGGCAAGTGATGTAGTGGAGGCAGGAACGAGGTATGATAAAGCTCACTGAGCAGAGAGAGGACCTAGTACAAATAGGAGAGTATACACACACACACACACACACACACACACACACCAGCTGGAGTCCCATAACATGACAAAAGTCACTAACCAAGCAAGACCTGGACGGGTAGACTGCATATTTCTGGAGTGTAAGAGGGCACTAGACACAGCATCTCACAAGAGATTGCTTCACCACCTTCAAGAATAAGCAGAGGTGACGAGAGATATTCCTCGCTGGCCAGAGGAATATCTGAGTAGGATAAGAAAAATATACCTGAGAACAAGGAGAGAATGGGAGAGATAAGGTGAGAGAAGTGGAGAAGAGACAGGAGATGATAGGAGATACAACAGTTTAGAATTTAGAAGAGATCTCTCTATCTATCCCTCATTCTCTCTCTCTCTCTCTCTCTCTCTCTCTCTCTCTCTCTCTCTCTCTCTCTCTCTCTCTCTCTCTCTCTCTCTCTCTCTCTCAAGCACGTCTCTACTAAGACAAAAATAAGCATCTTTTCTTTCTTCATGTCGAACAAGGAAAAGTTTTCTTGGCTCAAAAATAAGGAAGAGTTTCTCTCTGCAAGGAAGACCATCACTAAGTTTAAAGAGGAGGGATGATTAGGAGGAGGAGGAGGAGGAGGGATGATTAGGAGGAGGAGGAGGGATGATTAGGAGGAGGAGGAGGAGGGATGATTAGGAGGAGGAGGAGGAGGACGACGAGGGATGACTAGGAGGAGGGCTGATTAGTAGTGAGAAGACAAGAAAAACTACAACAATAGAAACAGACCAAGAATGAGAAGAAGGTGAAAGCAAAAAGAAAGTCAAAAGAAAAGCAAGAAGAAAGTAAAAAGTAAAAATAAAAGCAAAATAATAAAAAAGAAAGTCAAAATAAAACAAAAATTAAAAAGAAAGTAAAATAATAGAAAAAATAAAAATAAAAGGAATTAAAAAATAAAAAAAAAGAGGAAAACGAAAGTAAAACAAGTTAAAAAGCCAAAAATGAAAAAAGAAAGTAAAATAGAAAGTGAAGAGAAAGTCAACAATCGCATCTCCCTCCCAACAAAATGGTCGACCATTCCAAAAGATTTCGTTTTTTTTGTTTTTAAATCTTCAACTTTCAAATCGAACAGGAAAACCAAAATTCCTGTTATTAAAGGCGGCCACCGACCTGTCTTGCTCCGTTAGACTCCCCGTTGACCTACCGTTGTTAACCCGTTGGTCCAATTTGCGCCGCGCCTGCCGTTGTTAATCTCCCCTTGATCCGTTGTCGATGTGTCGGCCTTCTGTTTCATATTTGTCGTTATTCTGTTGTTATTCTACTGTTATTCTCTTGTTATTCTACTGTTATTCTCTTGTTCTTCTGTTGTTATTCTACTGTTATTCTACTTTTATTATCTTGTTCTTATCTTATTCTACTGTTATTCTCTTGTTCTTCTTGTTATTCTAATGTTATTCTCTTGTTCTTCTGTTGTTACTCTACTGTTTTTCTGTTATTCTGTTGTTATTTCGCTGTTATTCTATTATTCTGTTGTTATTCTACTGTTATTCTGTTGTTATTCTACTGTTATTCTGTTCTTATTCTACTGTTATTCTGTTGTTATTTTGTTGTTATTATTCTGTTGTTATCCTACTGTTATTCTGTTGTTATCCTACTGTTATTCTGTTGTTATCCTACTGTTATTCTGTTGTTATTTTGTTGTTATTATACTGTTATTCTGTTTTTATTCTACTGTTATTCTGTTGTTATTTTTCTGTTGCTATTCTACTGTTATTCTGGTAGTCTGTTATTTTACCGTTATTCTACTGTTATTCTAGAATTATGTTGGTCTTCTGTTACTCTGTTGGTCTTCTGTTATTCTGTTGTTATTCTATTCTGTTCGTTTTCTTGGTATTCTGTTATTAAATACACAAAATATTATATACACCAGCTATGGCCAGCTATGACCAGCTATGACCTGTTATGGCCAGCTATGACTAGCTATGGCCAGCTATGGCCAGCTATGGCCTGCTATGGCCAACTATGGCCAGCTATGACCAGCTATGACCAGCTATGGCCAGCTATGACCAGCTATGGCCAGCTATGGCCTGCTATGGCCAACTATGGCCAACTATGGCCAGCTATGACCAGCTATGGCCAGCTATGGCCTGCTATGGCCAACTATGGCCAGCTATGACCAGCTATGGCCAGCTATGACCAGCTATGGCCAGCTATGGCCTGCTATGGCCAACTATGGCCAGCTATGGCCAGCTATGGCCAACTATGGCCAGCTATGACCAGCTATGGCCAGCTATGACCAGCTATGGCCAGCTATGACCAGCTATGGCCAGCTGTGGCCTGCTATGGCCAACTATGGCCAGCTATGGCCAGCTATGGCCAGCTATGGCCAGCTATGAACTGGGACTGCAAATTACCACCTGACGTTAAAATTGAGATTGACGGAGATAAATGAGTTTGTGAGGGCAGCCCCCTAGCGGACCTTTAATATATTATTTAATGTAACGTTATACCACCTCACAACCCACCCCCTCACAACCCACGACCACCTCACAACCCACCACCACCTCACAACCCACCACCACCTCACAACCCACCACCACCTCACAACCCACCACCACCTCACAACCCACCACCACCTCACAACCCACCACCTCACAACCCACCACCTCACAACCCACGACCACCACACAACCCACCACCTCACAACCCACCATAACCTCACAACCCACCACCTCACAACCCACCCCCTCGCAACCCACCACCTCACAACCCACCACCTCACAACCCACCACCACCACACAACCCACCACCTCACAACCCATCACCCACCTCACAACCCACCACCTCACAACCACCACCACCTCACAACCCACCCACCTCACAACCCACCACCTCACCCAACCACCACCACCTCACACCCACCACCTCACAACCCACCTCCACCACCCCCACAACCACCACCACCTCACAACCCACCACCCCTCACAACCCACCACCACACAACCCACCACCTCACAACCCACACCACCTCACAACCCACCACCTCACAACCCACCACCCCCACAACCCACCACCCTCACAACCCACCCCACCTCACAACCCACCACCTCACAACCCCACCCACCACACAACCCACCAACACAACCCACACCACCAACCACCACCACCCACAACCCACCACCACCTCACAACCCACCACCACCTCACAACCCACCACCACCTCACAACCCACACCACCACCACAACCCTCACCACCACACAACCCACACCACCACACCCACCACCCCTCACAACCACCACCCTCACAAACCACCACCCACAACCCACACCTCACAACCCACCACCCCCTCACAACCCACCACCTCCCAACCCACCACCTCACAACCCACCACCTCACAACCCACCACCTCACAACCCACCACCTCACAACCCACCACCTCACAACCCACCACCTCACACACCCACCACCACCTCACAACCCACCACCCCATGTCTATAAGATTCCCTGTAAACAATGTGATAAAGATTACTATGGACAAACTGGGACAAATCTTGAACTAAGATTAAACCAACATAAATGTAACAGAGGACAAGAGTCTAATGCCCAGTTTTTTTCCTGTGAGAGATTTTAACCATCCAATTGAATTTCAAAAGTCTGAGAAAGTTGTATCCATGGTTAAGAGAAGTATAATAGTATCAAGTTTCATAAAATCAATATGAATATTGCTTTAGGATTATACAAATTAGATTCATTTATAATCAATAAAATTTGGGAAGAATTTGAGATATATTCGACAAGTTGAAATATTGAAGGTTGTGTAGAATATAAGGTGTGTTTGAAAGGTCCGTCACCACCTACCCGCGTCATCATTAAAAGGTCAGGTGTTGTAAGTTGACCGCGAGGTGTAGTCTCCTTATATACCTTTCTGTTGATCTTTTATTTTTACAGTCCCTTGTTAATGTGATAAATCACGAAAGCGCTTGGAATTTCACTATTTTTCAGTGGTTGTTCTGCATATATATATATATATATATATATATATATATATATATATATATATATATATATATATATATATATATATATATTTTAATATATATCATTGGACTGATAAGTTTATGCTCATTTTCAACACATTTTTGCCTAAGACTGAAAAAATCCAGGTAATTCACAAGATTATATCACAAACCCAACGATTTACGTCGGTCACGAAGCCTTCCCCCCAAAAAAAATGAAAAAAAAAATACTACTCAAAGTTTCTGAGTCCCAAGAAAAAGAAGGAAAAAAAATGGCCTCAGTGAGAGGAAAATAATATATGTGTATTTATTTCCTCATTTTCAGAGCTGCTGAATTGAAGGGAAAAAATTTCCTGCCAAGGCGAAGTTTTTAACCAGCGAAAAAAATGTATTTAGAAAAAAAAATTCCCTTAGTCGAAAAGTTTTTAATGACTTGATTGAAGAGATATTAAGAGATGTTAAGAGATGTTAAGAGATGTTGAGAGATGTTGAGAGATGTTGAGAGATGTTGAGAGATGTTGAGAGATGTTAAGAGATGTTAAGAGATGTTGAGAGATGTTGAGAGATGTTAAGAGATGTTAAGAGATGTTGAGAGATGTTGAGAGATGTTAAGAGATGTTAAGAGATGTTGAGAGATGTTGAGAGATGTTAAGAGATGTTGAGGGATGTTGAGAGATGTTGAGGGATGTTGAGAGATGTTGAGAGATGTTGAGAGATGTTGAAAGATGTTGAGAGATGTGAGATGTTAAGAGATGTTGAGAGATGTTGAAGATGTTGAGAGATGTTGAGAGATGTTAGAGATGTTGAGATGTTGAGAGATGTTGAGAGATGTTGAGAGATGTTGAGAGATGTTGAGAGATGTTGAGAGATGTTGAGAGATGTTGAGAGATGTTGAGAGATGTTGAGTGATGTTGAGTGATGTTGAGAGATGTTGAGAGATGTTGAGAGATGTTAGGATGTTGAGATGTTGAGAGATGTTGAGAGATGTTGAGAATGTTGAGAGATGTTAGATGTAGATGTTAAGAGATGTTAGAGATGTTGAGAGATGTTGAGAGATGTTGAGAGATGTTAGAGATGTTGAGAGATGTTGAGAGATGTTGAGAGATGTTGAGAGATGTTGAAGAGATGTTGAGAGATGTTAAGAGATGTTGAGAGATGTTAAGAGATGTTGAGAGATAGAAGTTGAGAGATGTTAGAGATGTTAGAGATGTTGAGAGATGTTGAGATGTTGAGAGATGTTGAGAGATGTTGAGAGAATGTTGAGAGATGTTAAGAGATGTTGAGAGATGTTAGTAGAGTGTTGAGAGATGTTAAGAGAGTAATTGCAGAGTAATAGAGTAGCAGTAATAGGTAGAGTAAAAATAGGTCTCTGTCTCTCTTTTCATCACTTTCCCCTCCTTCTCTTCCTTCTTCCCTCCCTCATACCAACCCTCTTTCCCCTCTCACAACCCCTCTTTCCTTTTCCTTCTCTCTCAGTTCCCTCTAGCTGCCTCTCCTCCCCTCCTTCCTTCCCTCCCTGACACTCTCAACACTAATCCTAGTGTTTGTAGGAGCTCTGTGAGTCGTGCTGGTTCCTGCAGGATGGTAGGATCTTCTACCCTCCCTCCTTCCCTCCCTCCCTTCATACCTCCCTCACTCACTCCCTCCCTCCCTCATGTTCCTCCCTCCCTCCCTCATTCTCTCCATACCTGCCTCCCTCCCTTCCACTCACCTAGCGATCTCCCCACTCACCTAGCGACCTCCCCACTCACCTAGCGACCTCCCCATTCACCTACTGACCGCCCCACTCACCTAGTGACGTCCCACGCACCTAATAACCTGGGACACTGCTGCCATCTGGTGTTGTTAACACTGGAAGGTAAGTTATAAGAACAAGCTTGCCACTGGTTCGAGTCTCCTGACACGTTCTCAGATTTCCTGCAATTGTGGTAAGACTGTGTCTGGGCCGGTCTGTCAGCCCTGCTCTCCAGGACTGACTGTAGAACTGACTGTGGTGACTAGAATTGACTGTATTGACTGTAGAACTGACTGTGGTGACTGTAGAACTGACTGTGGTGACTGTAGAACTGACTGTAGAACAGGCTGTAGGGAAGCTGAATCATCATATTCCACAACAGTCCCTTACACTCCAACCTCTCTTTCCCACCTCTCCTTCCCTTCCTTCCCTCTTCACTCCTTCCCTCTTCACTCCTTCCCTTCCTTCCCTCTTCACTCCTTCCCTTCCTTCCCTCTTCCCTTCCTTCCAGGGTGGAAAACACAGGTTATGGATGCCTCTTGGAACGACCTTGTTCAAACGTGAATGTAAACGAGATTGTTTTGTGTTATATTGGATATCCCCCATACTTCCCCCCCCCCGGTCGTCATAGCTCTGTCAGAAGTGGTCGTCAGCCGGGAGGGTTCGGTCGGGTCCCTGGAGGGTTCGGTCGGGTCCCTGGAGGGTTCGGTCGGGTCCCTGGAAGGTTCGGTCGGGTCCCTGGAGGGTTCGGTCGGGTCCCTGGAGGGTTCGGTCGGGTCCCTGGAGGGTTCGGTCGGGTCCCTGGAGGGGTCCGTTGGGATTACAGTAGGGTTCGGTCTTATCCCTGTTAGGTTCGGTTGTGTGCCGGGACGGTTTAGTTGTGTTCCAGCCGGGTTTATCCACATGTAGGTAGGGCTTGGCTGTATTCCGGTCGGATTCGGTGTTTTTTCGGTCAGATCGGGCCGTATTTCGGTCGGGTCTGGCTGTATTCCGGTCGGATTCGGTTCTTTTTCGGTCAGATCGGGCCGTATTTTGGGGGTCTGGTTGTATTCCGGTCGGATTTGGTTCTTTTTCAGTCATGTTCGGCTGGATCCTTAACCTCTCTCTCTCTCTCTCTCTCTCTCTCTCTCTCTCTCTCTCTCTCTCTCTCTCTCTCTCTCTCTCTCATATATTTCTTCAAGATTCATATTTGCTCTTTTTCTGACACAACAAATACATTGCCGATTTTTTTAGTGTTTTCGCTTAGAATTCTGACTGGGGGATTTTTCTAACCTGTTCCTTTCCCCATTTACCCCTCTCTCTTCCCTCCTCTCTTTCTTCCCCTCTATCTCCACTTCTCCCTTTCTATATATATATATTCTTCCCTCTTTTTCCCTCTATCTACCTCTCTCTCTCTCTCTTCCCACAGAAACCAGCCCAGTCGTGGTTGGAACCACGAAGGGAGGGAATGAGAGAGAGAGAGAGAGAGAGAGAGAGAGAGAGAGAGAGAGAGAGAGAGAGAGAGAGAACGAGGGAGGATGCCCGAATTTGTATTCCAGGTGAGAGATGAGGAATGGGCAGCAGGAGCCGTGATCTGTGTTGCCTTGTGAAGCTGCTGTGAGCTATCACACCTGATCTCTCTCTCTCTCTCTCTCTTCTCTCTCTTCTCTCTCTCTCTCTCTCTCATCCCTTCATTAGCTCCAATTTTCCAGGTATTTATCAAGTCTGATAAAACATCTTTTTTTTAGGTTTTTATTAAGTCTAACAAGATTTAACATTCAGTTGGGGTTTTAAGACACGTCAGATAATCAACATTCACAAACATTCAGCTGGAGATTACAAGGCAGATACGCCACATTAACATCATTTAAGATAGCTTTAAGGCAGGAAGTATTGGAGAAGTATTGAGTAAGACCGGGGTGATGCTGGCAGCATCCGGGGGTGATGCTGGCAGCATCCGGGGGTGATGCTGGCAGCATCCGGGGGTGATGCTGGCAGCATCCGGGGGTGATGCTGGCAGCATCCGGTGGTGATGCTGGCAGCATCCGGGGGTGATGCTGGCAGCATCCGGGGGTGATGCTGGCAGCATCCGGTGGTGATGCTGGCAGCATCCGGTGGTGATGCTGGCAGCATCCGGGGGTGATGCTGGCAGCATCCGGGGGTGATGCTGGCAGCATCCGGTGGTGATGCTGGCAGCATCCGGTGGTGATGCTGGCAGCATCCGGGGGTGATGCTGGCAGCATCCGGTGGTGATGCTGACAGCATCCGGTGGTGATGCTGGCAGCATCCGGGAGTGATGCTGGCAGCATCCGGGAGTGATGCTGGCAGCATCCGGTGGTGATGCTGGCAGCATCCGGGGGTGATGCTGGCAGCATCCGGTGGTGATGCTGCATCTTTGATCTTACTTCTCTGCCAATATTGAGTTAGTCTTTACTCTCTTACAGCCTAAATGCTCCTCTTTGTTTTAAAAAGTATATTAGATGTTTGTGTGTGTATATATGTGTGTGTACTCACCTAATTGTGATTGCAGGGGTCGATTCACAGCTCCTAGCTCCGCCTCTTCACTGGTCGCTACTAGGTTCTCTCTCTGTTCCATGAGCTTTATCATACCTCTTTTTAAAGCTATATATGGATCCTGTCTTCACTGTGTGTGTGTGTATGCGTGTGTGGTTGTTAGTGTGACTGCTCAACTGCCTCCCAGCATACATAAGGGGGATTACCAATAGACCCCTGGCTGCCTTCAAGAAGGCACTGGACAGGCACCTAAAGTCAGTAACAGCCTGGTTGATCAGGCCCTGATCCACCATGAGGCCTGGTCACAGACCGGGCCGCTGGGACGTTGACCCTGGAAACCCTCTCCAGGTGTACTCCAGGTATATTATTATTATTATTATTATTATTGTGGTAATGGTGGTAGTAGAAGTGGTAGTAGAGAGAGAGAGGCTAGAGAGAGAGAGAGAGAGAGAGAAGCTAGAGAGAGAGAGAGAGAGAGAGAGAGCTAGAGAGAGAGAGAGAGAGAGAGAGAGCTAGAGAGAGAGAAATAGGTGGGAGAAGGGGAAAGGGAAGGGGGTTGGGGGTCACTTTTGTAAACCGACCTTTACTTTTAACCTCAGAAAAACCTCTTAAAAAAGTAATTACCAGTATAATTGCCAGCCACTGCTTTTTTCCCTTCCCCCCCGGGCCAAATCTTCCATTAAGTCCAACTGGCGTATTGGTCATAATTATAGTGCATTGTGTGTGTGTGTGTGTGTACTCACCTACTTGTGGTTGCAGGGGTCGATTAATAATAGTAATAATAGTAGTAATAGTAGTAGTAATAATAGTAGTAATAGTAGCAGTAATAATAGTAGTAATAGTAGCAGTAATAATAGTAGTAGTAGTAATAATAGTAGTAATATAGTAGTAATAGTAGCAGTAATAATAGTAGTAATAGTATTAGTAATAATAGTAGTAATAGTAGTAGTAATAGTAGTAGTAATATTAGCAGTAATAATAGTAATAGTAGCAGTAATAGTAGTAGTAATAGTAGCAGTAATAGTAGTAGTAATAGTAGCAGTAATAATAGTAGTAATAGTAACAGTAATAATAGTAGTAATAGTAACAGTAATAATAGTAGTAATAGTAGCAGTAATAATAGTAGTAATAGTAGTAGTAATAATAATAGTAATAGTAGCAGTAATAATAGTAGTAATAGTAGCAGTAATAATAGTAGTAATAGTAACAGTAATAATAGTAGTAATAGTAGCAGTAATAATAGTAGTAATAGTAACAGTAATAATAGTAGTAATAGTAGCAGTAATAATAGTAGTAATAGTAACAGTAATAATAGTAGTAATAGTAGCAGTAATAATAGTAGTAATAGTAGCAGTAATAATAGTAGTAATAGTAGCAGTAATAATAGTAGTAATAGTAACAGTAATAATAGTAGTAATAGTAGTAGTAATAATAGTAGTAATAGTAGTAGTAATAATAGTAGTAATAGTAACAGTAATAATAGTAATAGTAGCAGTAATAGTAGTAGTAATAGTAGCAGTAATAATAGTAGTAATAGTAAAAGTAATAATAGTAATAGTAGCAGTAATAATAGTAGTAATAGTAGCAGTAATAATAGTAGTAATAGTAGCAGTAATAATAGTAGTAATAGTAACATTAATAATAGTAATAGTAGCAGTAATAATAGTAGTAATAGTAGCAGTAATAATAGTAGTAATAGTAACAGTAATAATAGTAATAGTAGCAGTAATAATAGTAATAGTAGCAGTAATAATAGTAGTAATAGTAGCAGTAATAATAGTAGTAATAGTAGCAGTAATAATAGTAGTAATAGTAGCAGTAATAATAGTATTAGAAGTAGTACTTCTAACATTTATTTAAAAATTTGCATAATCTTTTAACAACCCTTGGTACTGGTACTTGTGGGACACCCCTTGTTAATACCACCCCTGGTACTGTTACTTGTGGGACCCCCCTTGTTAATACCACCCCTGGTACTGGTACTTGTGGGACCCCCCTTGTTAATACCACCCCTGGTACTGGTACTTGTAGGACCCCCCTTGTTAATACCACCCCTGGTACTGTTACTTGTGGGACCCCCTTTTTTAATACCACCCCTGGTACTGGTACTTGTGGGACCCCCTTGTTAATACCACCCCTGGTACTGGTACTTGTGGGACCCCCCTTGTTAATAACACCCCTGGTACTTGTGGGACCCACCTTGTTAATACCACCCCTGGTACTGGTACTTGTGGGACCCCCTTGTTAATACCACCCCTGGTACTGGTACTTGAGGGACCCCCCTTGTTAATACTACCCCTGGTACTGACTATTTCTCTTTACCACTTAATCTACGTCTTGTGTTCCGGAGGTACTGACTGAACCATGGGGAAGATGTTTTTTTCTTCTAGCTCCTTCCTGTTGTTCCAGTTTACATAACTGTGTTTGTGTGTGTGGGAGAGAGAGAGAGAGAGAGAGAGAGAGAGAGAGAGAGAGAGAGAGAGAGAGAGAGAGAGAGAGAGAGAGATAGAGACAGAGGAGAAAGGGTGAGGAGATAGAGAGAGAGAGAGAGAGAGAGAGAGAGGGAGGGAGGGAGGGAGGGAGAGAGAGAGAGAGACAGAGGAGAAAGGGTGAGAGAGAGAGAGAGAGAGAGACATAACATTGAAATACTAAACTCTAGATTTTTTTTTCTGTTGCCATTAAAAACCTTCCTGTCGATCCCTCCCTTCCCTCCCTCCCTCACTCCCTGCCTTCCCACCTTCCCTCCCTCCCTTCCCTATCTCCCTCCCTCCCTCACTCTCTGCCTTCCCACCTTCCCTCCCTCCCTTCCCTATCTCCCTCCCTCCCTCCCTGCATTCCCACCTTCCCTCCCTCCCTTCCCTATCTCCCTCCCTCCCTCCCTGCATTCCCACCTTCCCTCCCTCCTTCCCTATCTCCCTCCCTCCCTCCCTGCATTCCCACCTTCCCTCCCTCCCTTCCCTATCTCCCTCCCTCACTCCCTGCCTTCCAACCTTCCCTCCCTCCCTTCCCTATCTCCCTCCCTCACTCCCTGCCTTCCAACCTTCCCTCCCTCCCTTCCCTATCTCCCTCCCTCACTCCCTGCCTTCCAACCTTCCCTCCCTCCCTTCCCTATCTCCCTCCCTCACTCCCTGCCTTCCCGCCTTCCCTCCCTGCCTTCCCACCTTCCCTCCCTGCCTTCCCGCCTTCCCTCCCTCGTTCATTGTGAGGGAGGGAGGGAGGGGCCAGCACAGCCTCAGGACCAGGAGGGTACAATGTATCATTGTTCAGAGTGTACAATCCTTTTAGTGTTCTTTGCAATCATGTACACACGCTTAAAAGTGTGTACACTAAAGACCTACACAGATCAATACGCACATGAGCGTACCGTAAGACGCACATGCTTGGAAGGGTGGTTATGCACGCACATGAGAACGTGTGTGTGTGTGTGTGTGTGTGTATGTGTGTGTGTGTGTGTATTCCAAATCAAAATAAATATCCTGGGGATAAATGATCTCAGATGAAGTGATGTTCTGGAGAAGGTTACAGCCAGAGTGAAGTTGCTGCTGGCTGCCCGTCTTGTGGTATAGAAGCTTGCTTCTCGCTGTCCTTGAAGTGGAGCCAAGTGTTGTACTTTGACAATGTTGGCCTTGTATATAACAGTAAGGCCACCAACATCCCTCCTGTGTTGAAGGCTCTGCTGAAATAACAGATCTATCCAGGATGGGTCCAGGCTAGAGATGAGTCGTCTTGCTCTGTTCTCTACTCTGTCAAGCAGTCGCAGATGAGAGGGGGGGGAGGCAAACCAAGAAAGTGGAGCATACTCAAGGTGTGAGCGTACTTGTGCCTCATACAGAATCTTGCAACCCCTACTGTCAAGCAGATGCGAGATACGTCGAAGTGCTGTAAGCTTCCTGGCTGCCTTGTTTGCAAGATTTACAACGTGGTTCTTCATGGTCAGTTTGGAGTCAAATTTCACCCCAATGATATCAACTTCTTCCCAAGGTACCAACACTCTCCCAGTCATACTTACTACTGCACCGGCATTACCATCATGGTGCCTAGAGACCATCATCATTTGTGTTTTCTCAGGTGCAAATGTTACCTGCACTCTGTTTCCCCAAGCTGATATAGCTCTTAGCTGGTGATTGATGTAGCTTAGAGCAGCTGGCATTTCTTCTCTTGGATAAGTGAATGTCAGAGTACAGTCGTCTGCATATGCATGGGATTCTGGGATGAGATGAAGAAGGTCATTGAAGTAGACATTGCATAACAATGGTCCCAGCACACTTCCTTGTGGAACACTTGTCCCAATAGGATGTCTTGCTGATTCTGTCTTGCTGATTCCCAGTGCTTACAGTTTTGCCAAGAGGCCCTGGTGCCACACTCGGTGGAAAGCACAAGCAGTGTCCAGTGCCACCACACAGCTGACTTTGGATTCATCCAGTGACTGGTGCCATTTAGTGGAGAGGTTTAACAACAGATCAGCAGCAGTGTGACCTTTCCTGAAGCCATATTGACGGTCACAAAGTAGTGAGTGATAGTAAAAAAACTCTGTCATTTGTCTTGCGATTATTGTCTCAAGGATCTTGTCAGTGATTGACAGGAGTGACACTGGTCTGTAGTTGCTGATTTCTGCTCTGCTCTGATCTCTCTCTCTCTCTCTCTCTCTCTCTCTCTCTCTCTTTATCAACACAAAAATAAACTCTGGCAATTTGTTCCTCTTAGAGTTGATGATGGTTTTTCTTTCCGTTCTATTTAACTTTCTTTTCCTACTTTCTCTCTACATTGCTTTTTATACACCTGTTTCTGTTTTAATTAAGGTTGGACTTAATATTCCTTTGTTTGTCATTATCAACACTGAAGTGTCTGGAGTGAGGCTGTCTGCCTCTCTGTCTGCCTCTCTGTCTACCTGTCTGTCTGCCTGTCTGTCTATCTGTCTGTCTATATCTCGATCTGTCTGTTTATATGACCTGTGTGTGTGTGTGTGTGTGTGTACTCTTCAAGAGCCTCGTTGACGAAGCCAGACTCTTGGATCCTCTTAGAAACTCTCTAACTAGACAAGTTTTTGTTTTTTAATATCATTAAAAGATCCACTGTCATATTCCTGTGGAGGAAAATGTTTTGCTTGAAGACAGTGGTCGTCTCCTGGCTGTGAGAGCTCCTCATGCTGGGGATTTTTTATTGGCTAGTCCTATTTCTTCCTCCTTGGGGCCCTTATCTTGAACCTAGGACCTCTTAGATCATTGTAGGCCCAAGGTTAAATTGCCCGTTCCCTCGCTGAACACAGCAAGAACACAAGAACACAAAAACCATGCAAACTCAGTAGCTGGGATTACAAACCTGCGTCTACACTGGTTGGCAGATCTGCCAGGGCCAATCTGGAGTGAATTTCCCTGCTACCTTCTGGTAGCCCCACATCTCTATATGGCCCTTATGGGTTTACCAATTCGTTATGATTATAATAATAATAATTCGGTACTCACAGAAGACTAGAAAATGGTGAAGGTAATGCACTGCCACATTATTATTATTATAATCAAATAGAAGCGCTAAACCACAGGGGTTATACAGCTATGCACTACCACAGCTTCCTCCCTGGAAGCCTCAGGGAACTTTCAGCTTGTGGGGATATAATTCTTAGCCCTTCTTCAGGAAAGAGTTTGGGAAATAAGACTTCACAGGCAGTAGTTCTTTCTTGTTCCAGTGCCTCGGTGTTGCTATTCAGAGAGGTAATGCCTGAGGAATCTTAGGTGTGTGTTCACCTTTCCCACTTCTCAAAGTCTATCCTTGTCTATCTTATTAATAGATCAAAGTATTTTGTATATTGTTGTCATGTCTCCCCTGGTTTTTCTGTTACCCGTTTTCTTTACGTTCACTTCCATTAACTTCTCGTAGCTCCAGCAGCTTAACTCAGGAACAAGCCTAGTTACATCTGCACTTTCCCTACTTTCTTAACCTGCTTCGTGAGGTGTGGGCTCCACACTGGTGCTGCGTACTCCAGGACGGGCCTAACGTATGTTGTATAGTGACCAGAATGACTCTAGATCCTTGAAGGTTGTCCTTAGAGTTGCCAGGCGAGCATTTCTACTGGGGCTATTTGACTGATGTGAACCTCTGGTGATATGCTAGGCACTATCCTCACCCCAAGGTCTTGCTCTTTGAGTGACCTCGCCAGCCTCTGTGTCCCTAGTCTATACCCCGTTTCCGATTTTCTTCCTCCTTCCCCCAATCTTCATGACCTTGCATTTACTGGGGTTGAATTCAAGCAACCACTTATCTGAACACTCTCTCTCCCTGTTCATGGAGCAGGGAGAGAGAACCTAGTAGCTACCAGTGAAGAGGCGGGGCCAGGAGCTGAGTCTCGACCCCTGCAACCACAATTAGGTGAGTACACACAAACATACATACATATATACGCAAAACAACCACAGGGGGAGTTGAATAATAGCTACAGGCCTTTCGTGTTTCAATAAACACATCATCAGGAGCTTACAATATATATATATATATATATATATATATATATATATATATATATATATATATATATATATATATGTATGTATATGATATATGAGACACAGGTGTTGGTACATGTGTTGTGGTTTTCATGTATTCTTGTGTAAATGTTGTGCCTGAGAGGATTCCCTCCACTCTCTGGGCCACAAATTTCATTTCGTTCTTGCAAATGCTCGATGACTAAAATACTTTCCTGCCCAAATGGTTGTCAGTTGTCGTGTCTTTTATTCCAGAATGATGATGGTGTAAGCGGCGTATTTTTCTCTCATATTTCGCGATTACTCAAAATGCGATAGTAATTATGGACAAGGTAGATTATGGGGGGAAATAAAGGCGATATTAGGAGGCTGGGAAACTGACCTGCCTCTTAAGGGGCACGAAAGTTCCCCCGTCTTCCAATAATATGATTATTTTTCCACTGTAATCTACCTTGTCCATAATTACTATCGCATTTGCTTTGTTTCGTAAGGTGAAGTCCAGGATCTTTCCTTAATTGACCACTGCGCCAGCTGGCCTTTCATAAATGGCCCAAATCTTAGGATTTGGGAACTCTCACTATCCAGATTTCTGTATCTTTCTCAGGGCATCACATTTCAATATACGAGAAGTATTTTTTTTTTTTTTTAATCCATCTTCTAATTGTCTGTAATGGACTGAGTTAATCTTTTCTTCGACTCTACGCACAATTTTCACTGATCTTGCAAGATGACAGACAGCACAGTTCCCTTGATCCAGCCAAGAGCTTCTCAATAAACTGGTGTATACAAAGGATACATTAGCGTCTTTTTGGCGTGAGGCATCCTGTTTGTGTTGGTGTAATCCAGAGGGAGGTACACAATGCCTCTCACCACGAGAGAGAGAGAGAGAGAGAGAGAGAGAGAGAGAGAGAGAGAGAGAGAGAGAGAGAGAGAGAGAGAGAGAGAGAGAGAGAGGGAGGGAGAGAGATAGAGAGAGAGGGAGGGAGAGAGATAGAGAGAGAGGGAGGGAGAGTGTGGACCACAACACAGGAGAGTGTCTGGGGAACAAGGCCTCAAAGAGGTGCCACAATGTGTCGACACACCAGAGTAATGTACCACTAAAACCTTAAGAGTGTGGGAGGCCCTGCCCTTTCCCTGCCCTCCCCCTGCCCTTCCCCTGCCCTCCTCCTGCCCTTCTACCCCTCCTACCCTTCTTCTACCCTTCCCTGCCCTCCTCCTGTTCTCCTTTGTCTTCTCTCACTATCCCCTGACCTCCTCCCTCTTCTTTCTTCCACCTACCCTTCTTCTACTCAAACCCTTCCCTCCCTTACCCTCCCCTGCCTTTTCCCCTGACATTCCAATGCATTTTTCAACACCCATTCTCTTTCCCTGCATTCCTACTACCAATTCCTTACTTTTTCCCGAATTCTGGCATCTGTTGTCTTTCTTCCTGCCTTCATTAATCACACTCAAAACGGAATCTTGATTCGCAACACAACATATCCTACTGCAGTTAACTAATTGTTTTAACAATAGCTAGATTAGCCAGGCACATACGATCAGTTTTAAGCAAAAAAAAAAAAAAGTCTTTGCTCACAGCATCTACCATATTCTAGTGTATTTAACTAACTGTTTTAAGCTAACAATAGCTGCAATAGTCAGGCATATACGGTCAGTTTTAACCAAAATAAAAGGGATCCCACCTCTACCACTGAGTTACATTATTGATCCATCATTGGATCGTCCTGGAACTCGCCAGGATCATTTGAATTAATAATCCTGGCTACTGCTTTGGGCGTCATCTCAGGGCAAACCTACATATTAACTAAGTGCTAATATACTGTTAGTTAAGTAAGATTCCAGTCTATTGCTTCAGCTTCGTGTTCCAGACCATGGAGACGAACTAACCATACCACGGGTGGGGATTGAACTCGTGGCGGGTGAGTCGCAAAACTCCAGGCCGGCGCGTTAGCCACTGGGCCAGCTGGCTACAATAAGATTCATCCAACTAGGTATATTTATACACCATAGGAAGGTTAGCACAGGCCACCACTGTGACCACAAATTCAAGTTTTTACAGATGACTCTTCCGCCAGCGTGGCCTTGACGAACTCTAGCTCGAGTCCCATCAAAGCCGTCACCATGATTTACGAAGTCGTAAAGACACGAGTTCAATCCCCGCCCGTGGTGTGGTTTGTTTGAAATCCTGTCGTTGGGATTTCGTGAGTCGAGATGAGCTCTTGTCCAGGCTGAGGGACTGACCCCCTCATTTCTCCAGGCTGAGGGACTGACCCCCTCATTTCTCCAGGCTGAGGGACTGACCCCCTCATTTCTCCAGGCTGAGGGACTGACCCCCTCAAACTCTTTCTCCAAGAAGCTGTTATCCGAAGAAGGGTGCCTGAAGGGTACCTGAAGGGTACCTGAAGGATACTTAAAGGGTACCTGTAGGAAGTTTTCAGGTCTCAACGCCCCCGGGGCCAGATCCCAGACTAGGCCTCATTGAGGGTTTAAGAGGCCTACTGTGACGACCCGCGTCACAGCTCTCATAACACAACTTAGTGACAATGTAACGTTAAAACAAAGTGATAAAATCAATCCCACGCTAACCACACCCCCACAGACACCCCCACAGACACCCCCACAGACACCCCCACAGACACCCCCACACTCGCCCTCAATACAGGCTGGTGCATGAAAGACTCTTTGGTGCTTCATTTATTTAAAAGCCTGAGTGTGTTGTGGGTAAGATATTCTTGTGGGGTGTGGGGGTGTGGGGGTGTGGGGGTGTGGGAGAGATAAGCGGGAGATGTGGAGGTGTTGGGGAGGTGGAGGTAGGGGTGAGGTGTGAGGGATGCACACACACGTTATATATATATATATATATATATATATATATATATATATATATATATATATATATATATATATATATATATAATATACCTGCGTCAAGTATATCGTCTCCATTCCTCAGTCATCAGTTCTGCTTGCACTGGCGGGGTAGGAGGAGGGGATCAGTCCCTAGACGACCCGCTGAGAGCTGATCAACTTTGAGCAGTGTGACGGACACCAAGACTTATGAGCACTCGAACCACCGTGCCTGTAATATGGGAAAGCTGGAGGAGGGTCACTAAGGTCGACCCTTCCATTGCCGACACCCGCGGTTGTCGATCTTGTGGATGTGGTGTGAGTGGGGAAGGAGGTGGTACGGAGAGGGGGAGGGAGGGGGTGGTGGTATTTGGCTTCCCCCTTTCGACGCCTGCTTGCGACAGGGAAAGGGGAAAAGGGATGGGTGGGGGAAGGGGAAGAGGAATGGGTGGTGGGGGGAAAGGGGACGGGGAAAAGAGGGGTAGGGGGTGAAACGTGGAAAATGAGGCAAGAAATGAAGGGATATTTTTGGGGGAGGGGGAGATGATTGGTAAAGGGGTGAGGGAAGGGAGGGGAGGGGAAGGGGAAAGAGGGGGCGTTAGGGGACGCTGAAGATGGAAGTTGATATAAGAGTGTCAAGGATTGTTATAGTGTGACACCCAGGTGCCACCAGGTGACACCCAGGTGACACCCAGGTGACACAGGTGACACCCAGGTTAACCTGTGCCCAAGCCACCCAGCAAGTTACGTCAGCCTAGCATTAAGCCAGCCTTCTACCCTGCTGAGCTAATTGTTACAAGATTCCAAGCCAGTCAACTTGTGTGAAACGTTCTAGTAATCCCACAAGATAAGGTGACACCCAGGTGACACCCAGGTCATGTTTAACTGCAACTCATGTGGACTTATTAACACACACACACACACACTCACACACACACACACACACACACACACACACACATACACACACTCACACACACACACACACACACACACACACACTCACACAAAGCCCCTCTAACAAGAGACTATTTATGCATAGGTGAGGAAAACTTGGGTGGTTGCGAGAGAGATCATGGTTAAGAAGGATGGGCAGGTAGTGGTAAATTCTGAGACCAGAGTTTATAATGTGTGCAGCAGAAAATAACCTCACCAGTTTATCGTACTGATGATACCACACTCTTAGTGTCCTCTTATACTGTGTGTGTGTGTGTGTGTGTGTGTGTGTGTGTGTGTGTGTGTGTGTGTGTGTGTGTGTGTGTGTGTGTGTGTGTATGTGTGTGTGTGTTAGTTAGTTACCATTTTGTCCTAGGCACATGTCGATTTGACACTAGGCCTGTTGTATGTATGTGTGTGTGTGTGTGTAAGGAAACACTTCGAAATGTTTCCGCCCCGCCGGGAATAGAACCCGGGCCCTCCGTGCGTGAAGCGAGAGTTTTACCACTAGTGTGTGTGTGTGTGTATGTGTGTGTCTGTGTATATGTATGTGTGTGTGTGTGTCTGTGTGTATCTGTGTATATGTGTGTGTACTCACCTATATGTGGTTGCAGGGGTCGAGTCATAGCTCCTGGCCCCGCCTCTTCACTGGTCGATACTAATTCACACTCTCCCTGCTCCATAAGCTTTATCATATCTCTTCTTTAAGCTATGTATGGAACTTGCTTCCACTACTTCACTCTCCAGATTATTCCACTTCTTGACAACTCTAAGGGTAAAGAAATACTTCCTAACATCCCTATGACTTATCTGGGTTTTCAGCTTCCAATTGTGGCCCCTTGTTCCTGTATCCCATCTCTGAAACATTCGAGCCCTGTCCACCTTGTCAATTCCTCTCAGTATTTTATACGTTGTTATCATATCCCTCCTGTCCTCTAGTGTCATCAGGTTGAGTTCCCTTAACCTCTCCTCATAAGACATACCTCTCAGTTCCGGGGCTAAACGTGTTGCAAATTTTTGCACCTTCTCCAATTTCGTGACGTGTTTGACTAGGTGAGGGTTCCATACTGGTGCTGCATACTCCAGTATAGGTCTGACGTACACGGTGTACAATGTCGTTAATGACTCCTTACTCAGATGTCTAAACGCTAATCTCAGGTTTGCCAATCGCCCATATGCTGCAGCAGTTATTTGATTGACGTGTGCCTCAGGAGACATGTTCGTTATAATGCTTACTCCAAGATCCTTTTCTTTAAGTGATGTTTGCAGCCTTTGATTCCCTAACCTGTATGCCGTCTGAGGTCTTCTGTTTCCTTCCCCAATCTTCATGACCTTACACTTACTGGGGTTAAACTCCAGGAGCCATTTGTTTGACCAGACTTGTAGTCTGTCCAGATCCCCTTGTAATCTGAACTGATCCTCGTCCGCTTGTATTCTCCTCATCAGTTTCACATCATCAGCGAACAGTGACACTTCTGAATCTATTCCTTCCATCATGTTATTCACATATATAAGAAACAGCACCGGACCTAGGACTGACCCTTGTGGAACTCCACTCGACACATGCGCCCACTCTGACACTTCATCACGTACCAACACTCGTTGTTTCCTTCCTGTCAGGTATTCCCTGATCCATTGCAGTACTTTCCCTATTATTCCTGCCTGCTCCTCTAATTTTTGCACCAGTCTCTTGTGTGGTACTGTGTCAAACGCCTTCTTACAGTCCAAAAAGATGCAATCTACCCATCCCTCTCTCTCTCCTTTCTTACTTCTGTTACCTTATCGTAGAACTCAAGTAGATTTGTGACACAGGATTTCCCATCTCTGAAGCCGTGCTGATTGTCATGTATGAGCCCAATCTTTTCAATATGTTCCACGACTCTTCTCCTGATGATCTTTTCCATTATTTTGCATACTATACAAGTCAGAGACACTGGTCGATAGTTTAACGCTTCCTGTCTGTCTCCCTTCTTAAAAATTGGTACTACATTTGCTGTCTTCCACGCCTCAGGCAATTGTCCAGTTTCGATAGATTTACTGAAGATTGTTGCTAGCGGCACACACAGCTCCTCTGCTCCTTCTCTCAGTATCCAAGGAGATATATTATCTGGGCCCACCGCTTTTGAGGTATCTAGTTCACCTAGCAGTTTCATCACTTCTACCTTGGTTATGTGTATTGTGTCCAGCACCTGCTGGTGCACCCTACGATTTGCTGGAATCATCCCTGTCTCTACCGTAAATACTCCTCTAAATCTTGTGTTTAGTTCATCACATACTTCCTGGTCACTCTTTGTGAGCTCCCTCCTTTTCTCAGCCTGATTACCTGGTCCTTGATTGTTTTTTTTTCTCCTAATGTGACTGTATAACAACTTTGGTTCAGATTTGGGTTTTGATGCTATGTCGTTTTCGTATTGCCTATGGGCCTCTCTTATTATCCCAGCATATTCATTTCTGGTTCTTCTGCTCAACTCCTCGTTTTCTTGAGTCCTTTGCCTTCTATACCTTTTCCATGCTCTAGCACACGGCTTTAGCCTTTTTACACCTCCAGTTAAACCATGGGCTCACTCTGGTCTTACCATTTTTTCTGTTACCCTTTGGTATGAACTTCTCCTCTGCCTCCCTGCACTTAGTGGTCATTAGATCCATCATTTCATTTACTGTCTTTCCCTCTAGTTCTCTTTCCCACTGCACTTCATACAGGAAACTTCTCATTCCTATGTAGTTACCTTTTCTGAAGTTCGGCTTCTCTCGTTGTTCCCGCGCTGCTGCATTCTCCATTTGTAACTCTACAAGGTATTCAAAACTCAGGACATCATGATCACTAGTGCCAAGGGGTCTTTCGTGTGTGATATCTCCTATGTCTGAGCTATTCAAGGTGAATATGAGATCCAGCCTCGCTGCAACATCTTCTCTTCTCTCTCTGGTTGTATCCCTAACATGTTGGTGCATGAAGTTCTCCAATACAGTCTCCAACATCTTAGCCCTCCATGTTTCTGGTCCCCCATGTGGCTCTAGGTTTTCCCAGTCAATCTCTTTATGATTGAAATCCCCCATTATGAGTAATTTTGTCCTACCCATATGAGCCCTCCTGGCCACTTCAGCTAGTGTATCCACCATTGCCCTATTGTGCAAATCATACTCTTGTCTTGCCCTCCTGATGTTCAGTGGTGGGTTATACATCACTGCTATCATCACCTTTGGACCCCCAGTCTGAAGTGTTCCAACAATGAAGTCTTCTGTTTCCCTTCTGTCCATTCCTCCCACTTCCTCAAAATTCCACTGGTTTTTGATGAGCAGCACTACTCCTCCCCCTCCTCAGTTCTCTCTGTCTTTCCTCAGGATCTGATATCCAGGTGGAAAGATTGCATCTGTTATCATCCCTGTAAGTTTTGTCTCTGTTAGTGCTATGATGTCAGTTGATGTATCAGTGATTCGTTCTTGCCATTCTTCACTCTTATTTGTTATTCCAGCTGCATTGGTGTACCATACCTTTAGCTTCCTTTCCATTACTGTATTTTAGGAGATGGAAGAGGAAGGTGCAGGCTGGGGAGGTGGGAGGCAGAGCAGATTATGGGAAGCTGCTGTAATTGTGAAATTAGTGCTTAGGGGGGTGGGGGCTATGATGTTTGTTTGTGGTTATTGTGTGTGTTTGATATGTGGTGACAGGGGTTGAGGGGTTTCTAAAAGCATATATGTTTGATGTTCCCCAGAGGCTGTTCTTTCCTGTCTATCGTTGCCTGTCCTGTCTCTCCTTCAACTGATTTCGTCTTGCTCTCACTTTCAGTTGTTCCCTTTTTGTGTTCTGTCTCAATTGAGGTACACTTGTTTATATTCCTGAGAGTCTTTTAACATTGGCTTCTGTTGTAGTACCCTGTTCCTTACCACTTCCGTCTTGAATGTCAATTTGATTGGTCGATTTTTTTCCCCTCGAATACCCCCAAGTCTGTGAAAATTTTCTACCTGAGACATGTCCTTCTCTCCTGTTATTGTAATGATGCTCTTAATCTCTGTTTCCTCCCAATGCTTTCTTTCATCATAGGTCTTCCCTTCAGCCTCCTGAAGCCCATGAATAATTATTGACCTCTCCCTCTCTTCTTCCCATTTCTTTTCTCTCAATATCTCTGGATCTGATTTAAACATCTCCTTTGTTGTTTCCCTTATCATCTCCTGGACATTCTGATGACCTGATAGTATGTCTGCTAAAGACTTAGCTTCATCCCCTCCTTCAGTCCCCTCCCTGCCTACTGATGTTCCCATTTCAGTCACCTTACTCCTTTCGGACCTCATCTTTATATCTTGCTTCAGCACATCCATTTCTTCCTCCAGTCTTTGTATCTTTGCCTCAGCTACTACAGCTCATGATTCCCACTTCTTGCTCTCTGCAGATATCTTCTCTAACATGTTATTGTAAAGCTCGTTTATCCTTTTTTCCCCATTCTTTATCCATTTTGTTCTTGAGCCATTCTACTCATTCTTCATTTTCAGACCAACCATCCTCAGTTCCCTTGCCTTGACGTCCTCCCTTTTGAGATCCCATTTTTTTTATCCTGTTAGGATGCTCTAGCTCCTTCAGCTTTGTGTAAAAATGTGTGTGGTGGAGGGGAGGGATTTATGATCTAATATGTTAGGTTAGGTTTGTCTGAGTACGTGAATATGTGAGTATGAGTGTATGAGTGTGTGTGTGTGTGTGTGTGTGTGTGTACTCACCTAGTTGTACTCACCTAGTTGTGGTTGCAGGGGTCGAGACATAGCTCCTGGCCCCGCCTCTTCACTGGCCGCTACTGGGTCACTCTCCCTGCGCCATGAGCTTTATCATACCTCTTCTTAAAGCTGTGTATGGAACCTGCCTCCACTACATCGCTTCCCAAGCTATTCCACTTCCCGACTACTCTGTGACTGAAGAAATATTTCCTAACATCCCTGTGATTCATCTGAGTCTTCAATTTCCAACTGTGTTCCCTTGTTGCTGTGTCCCATCTCTGGAACATTCTGTCTCTGTCAACCTTGTCCTCCAGTGTCGTCAAGTCGATTTCCCTTAACCTCTCCTCGTAGGACATACCCCTTAGCTCCGGGACTAGTCTTGTTGCAAACCTTTGCACTTTCTCTAGCTTCTTTACGTGCTTGGATAAATGTGGGTTCCAAACTGGTGCTGCATACTCCAGTATGGGCCTAACGTACACAGTGTACAGAGTCCTGAACGATTCTTTATTAAGATGTCGGAATGCTGTTCTTAGGTTTGTGTGTTAGTGTGTGTGTGTTAGGTGTGTGTGTGTGTGTGTGTGTGTGTGTGTGTGTGTGTGTGTGTGTGTGTGTGTGTGTGTGTGTGTGTGTGTGTGTGTGTGTGTGTGTGTGTGTGTGTGTGTGTGTGTGTGTCGTGTCGTGCGTGCAACGGCTGCGTGCATGCCCGTCTGTCTTTGAAAAAAGGGGAGGGGTCACTTTAACACGCTAAACCACGCTACTCTTTTGAATATTATAGAAATATTTCACACCCTATTCCACATTAACATATCCTAATATTTAATACTATAATACTTACTGGTGTACACGTGTGTGTGCGTGCTCGTTTACTAGCTTGTTGTTCTTTGAGAAAAAAGGGAGGGGGGTCGCTAGGCTACACAACTCTTCTGAAGATTTTTAGCTAACTTACTAAATATTGTCAGAGTTACCACTATCTATATCCTGGCACTCAAAGTTAGGGAGAGTGATGGTATAACATACACCAGCAGGGAGAGACACACAGAGTTTAAACACAAACCAAAATTGGTGCCACACAAGTGACGTCGTCTGCACAACAATGGCGGCTCCTGGTGGTGGCTTCTATGGTCTCCTTCAGTTTGTAACTCCCTCCGTAGATTTTACCATGCATAAAAAACTTGGTATTCACTCTTTTTTCTTTAGTATTATGGTCATAACAAATCAGATGATACTAACTGTAGTCACAACTTCTGGCGATTGACTAATATTTTTCTTTCATTATTTACTGTATCTCTCGTTTAAGACATTATCACTACACTGCTGCTATAACCAACCAGATATTTGCATTTATTTTTATTTAAGGTTCCAACCTTGACCCATTAAATATAATTATTTGATTATTTGTGTCAACAGTTTGGCCGACACTGACCAGCTGACTGCTACCTCACTCACACCTGCCACTAAAATCACTCGCATTCATATTTAAATTGTAAAATTCTTGATGTTATCACATTATTCACACACTAGAACGCTGTTACACTCTTGTAGGTATGTTCACTGATTCACTCACGTACTATGACCGCTAATAATAACTTAGGACACCTGCTAGAACGATAAATCCAGGGAGCACTATTAACTATACTGCTTCACGTGTGTGTGTGTGTGTGTGTAATCACCGAGTAGTGTGAGTTGTTTGCGGGGGTCGAGACTCAGCTCCTGGCCCCGCCTACTAGAGCACCTTGATCAGTATTACTGGTCCATGGCCTCTTAGGTATCATCATACCCACTCTTGAAGCTGTGTATTGCCTTTGCCTCCACCACTGCCTCATCCAAGTCATTCCACTTTTCAAGCAGACTAAAGAAATACTTCCTGACATCCCTGTGGTTCACCTGTGCCTCCAGCTTCCACCTGTGTCCCCTTCATCTAGCTCTTCTTAATTCAGACTCTTCTTATCTGCCTTATTATTTTGTTTATTAATCTTGTATTTCCTTATCCTTCTCTCCTTCAAGGTGGTCAGGTTAAGGTCCTACCACTCAGTCATGGTACTAGTCTGGTCGCGAACCTTTGCATCTTTTCCAGTTTGTATATGTTCTTGACCAGGTGTGGGCTGCATGCTGGGGCTGCGTACTCAGTGACTCGCCTAACATATTTCCTGTATAAAGTTCTGAAATAAAATGTTTATACCATTTGCTGATTATTATTGTAAGGTTTGATAATCTTGTATATTTTACTGATGTTTCTGTGTACTTCTGGTGATATGCTCGGTGTTATACTTACCCCCAGGTCCCTTTTTCACTCATATTCTCTCCATCCATGCTGTACTCTGTGTCCGGTCTGCCCTGAACTTCTCCAAAAATGGTACCTGTCTACAATACTGCTGTGTTCCACTGTGTACACTATTATTGCACTCTGTACACTACTACTGTGTCACACTGTACACTACTACTGTGTCACACTGTACACTATTATTGTGTCACACTCTGTACACTACTACTGTGTCACACTCTGTACACTACTACTGTGTCACACTCTGTACACTACTACTGTGTCACAGTGTACACTACTACTGTGTCACACTCTGTACACTACTACTGTGTCACACTCTGTACACTGCTACTGTGTCACACTCTGTACACTGCTACTGTGTCACACTCTGTACACTGCTACTGTGTCACACTCTGTACACTGCTACTGTGTCACACTCTGTACATATTGTCAATATTTTGGGAACATACTCAAAAAATTAAACTGACTTTAGTGTTTATCTTCCATTAAATTATTAATGGATCGTTACTTGACAGGTGAGTCAGCCTTCCTGCAGGTACAACACACTTACCTGTGTGACCTGTGTTACCTGTGACCTGTGTCACCTGTGTGTAACCTGTGTGACCTGTATTACATGTGTGTTATGTGTGTAACCTGTGTGACCTGTGTTAGTAACACAGGTAACCTACCCGCAGGACTCTCTCCCCTAGTGTACTGAGTGGTAGGTACCTCACACACACACACACACACAAACACACACAGTATTGTTGGTCATCTTATAATTGTGACATAAACACGACACTGGAGGCTTCCAGGGCCTTGGCTCTTTGATGTGTGTGTGTGTGTACTCACCTGTTTGTGGTTGCAGGGGTCGAGTCACAGCTACTGGCCCCGCCTCTGGTCGCTACTACATTCACTCTCTCCCTGCTCCATGACCTTAATTTACCATATAGTGTGTATTCTGGAGATTAGCTCCAAATCCTTGCATGAAGAGCCTTACTTTAGCATCATGGCGCCCCCTCCCCACTTTAATGGGATAAAATCAGTTTCCGAGGCAGGGGGCGCCGCCCCACCTAAATTATACTCATAATAATGCTCTGACATTTCTAAATATAATAATAATTAATGTTATTTTAGAGTTTGCATCACATAATGTTGCAACAGGAAGCTGCAACAATGATAGTGCAGCTGAGAGAGAGATTTACAGAGCTCCGTATATAGTTTTAGCTGTGTGACGTCACGGCATCCACTGATGTTATTGGCTATGTGCTGTGTGACGTCACGGCATACATTGATGTGATTGGATGTGTGCTGTGTGACGTCACATAGCCCAGTGCTGTGATTGGCTGTGTGCTGTGTGACGTCACGTAGCCTAGTGGTGTGATTGGCTGTGTGCTGTGTGACGTCACATAGCCTAGTGTTGTGATTGGCTGTGTTAACACAACAGCACAGAACAAAAATACTGAAACCCACGTTGAAATTCAAAAAAGAAATATATTGAAAAAGTGTTTTTCTAAAGGTTACCAACCACAGCTAGACTCACTTGACATAACAAATTATATTTGACTTAAACCCTTAATAAATTTCATGAAATGGGTTCAAATTCTCAATAAATTTGAAATTATAGGTTCAAATTCTAAATAAATCTTATGAAATGGGTTCAAATTCTCAATAAATTTCATTAAATAGGTTCAAATTCTCAATAAATGTTATAGACAGGGTTCAGTTTCTCAATAAAGACTAAAAGCCAGGTTCATTTTCTTCAAGAAACTGTAAAAAACAGGATCAATTCCCAGAAACATAAAAAACAGCGAGAGGAAAGCAAGAAAGTGCTTTTAATGTAATATACGAGTGAGGGAGGGGAGGGGTTGCTCCCCTGGCAGACCTAGCTAGCACCCCAGGGGAGGGAAATTAACCAGGTCCCAGACCATTCACTGTGTAATGCAAAAGTTGGGTCCCTGGCAGACCTTAAGACTGTGTGTGTGTGTTTGTGTGTGTGTGTGTGTGTGTGTGTGTGTGTGTGTGTGTGTGTGTTGTGTGTGTGTACTCACCTAATTGTGGTTGCAGGGGTCGATTCACAGCTCCTGGTCTCGCCTCTTCACTGGTAACTACTAAGTCACTCTTCCTGCTCCATGAGGTTTATCATACCTCTTCTTAAAGCTATGTATGGATCTTGCCTCCACTACATCACTCCAGATTATTCCACTTCCTGACAACTCTATGACTGAAGAAATACTTCCTAACATTCCTCTGAGTCTTCAACTTCCAATTATGACTCCCTGTTGCTGTGTCCCCTTGTTACTGTGTCCCCTTGTTGTTGTGTCCCCTTGTTGTATCCCCTTCTTGTGTCCCCTTGTTGCTGTATCCCCTTGTTGTTGTGTCCCCTTGTTGTATCCCCTTCTTGTGTCCCCTTGTTGCTGTGTCCCCCTGTTGCTGTGTCCCCTTGTTGCTGTGTCCCCTTGTTCCTATGTCCCCTTGTTGCTGTGTCCCCTTGTTCCTATGTCCCCTTGTTGCTGTGTCCCCTTGTTGTGTGTGTATGTATATGTATGTGTGTGTATACTCACCCATCTATGGTGCTGTATGTGCGTATACATAAGCATACAAACCTATATGGAACATTTGTGTGTATAAATGTTAGCAAGTATTCTACATAAATTTAATATAAGCGAAAAAAAATTAAAATTGACTTCAAAATATCAAACCAAACACCAATAATTATTTTTCTAAAATCCCGTTTTGAAAATAATCTAAGAAATGGTTTTCCATATGACTGAATTTGCTGTCATATTTTGGGTTTCACGTCAATAGTTTCCTTAAGACACCTGTTGTCACTGTTCACCTAGCAGTACGTAGGTACTTGGGTGTTAGTTACTTTACACCTGCTGTCACTGTTCACCTAGCAGTAAGTAGGTACCTGGGTGTTAGTTACTTTACACCTGCTGTCCCTGTTCACCTAGCAGTAAGTAGGTACCTGGGTGTTAGTTACTTTACACCTGCTGTCCCTGTTCACCTAGCAGTACGTAGGTACCTGGGTGTTAGTCGACTGGTGTAAGTGCCATCCTGGGGAACAAAATTAGCCTAAGTTGTGGGAAATGCTCTGCATAACAAAAGGCTTTCTATATAAAATGCCATTGATGTCAGCTATGGTCTGTGTAAGTTGTATCATGTACTGGTAGAAATAAAGATTATTATTATTATTATTATTAATTTTATTATTATTATTATTATTAAGTTCTCAACATGTTTTTCAAATTTACTAAACATTGAGGTAAATCCTAAGAGAAATCCTTCAAGTTCGTCTCCTTAATTTATATACCATTGTTTGTTTACTCTTTATATAGATTCACTTTACATGTATAAAAATATTAGTCACACATTATTTTTATCTGAAGCAATTTATTCCTGTTGAAAATTTGTGTATATGGCAAATTAAGATTTACTTTTTATCGAAATTAACTTGCAGCGTTGCCAGTGAATTTTTTGTACAAGGAAATCTATAAGAGAGGAGTTGAGGGTTTGATCAATAAGGGTGGGTTAGCGAGTCTTGTGTCAACTATTAGAGAATGACACAAAAACTCTGGTAATCATTATGGTTCAGTTGTCTCATCTCTATGATGTCACCATCTTTGATGACATAGTCAGAGAAGTGATCATTGTCGTTCATCACTACTCCTTTAAACGACAGTTCCTGGAGAGTGCTGTGCACGCCTGTCTCCCTCTCTATCATCTCCTTAGCTTCCTTCACACTGGTTTGGCCAGGCACTGGACAGACGTGGATGCTGGTGAAGGTTGTTGAAGGCACCAGCATCACTCTGAGGGAAATAAAGGGCAATCCACCTCCCCGCAGACGACGCACAAGATGAATAACACTTTCATGTCTGATCTCGTAATATTCCAATGTCCTCTCGTCTTCCAGCTGCTTCAATCCGGTAATTAATCTCATGCAATCAGTGGGAATAGACTCAAAATCTTGTATTTTCTGCTTCAGGTTCATCACTGTGTCCTTCGGATCAACGTCAGTCACAACAAACTCTCCAGTAAAGCTTTTTACGATCACCTGCATCACTGACCTGAGGAAAACAAACATAATTCGCAGTTAAGTCATAAGCTATGGAGTCCGTACTATTCACCTAGCAGTAAGTAGGTACCTGGGTGTTAGTGGACAGGTGTGGGTGGCATCCTGGAGGACAAGATTAAAGGACAACAATAGAAATAAGACAGACAGTCCTTGATGACGCACTTTCTTGGGTTATCCTGGCTGGCTAACCCTCCCTACCCCGGGTTACCCAGGCTGGTTAACCCTCCCTACCCCGGGTTATCCAGGCTGGTTAACCCTCCCTACCCCGGGTTATCCTGGCTGGCTAACCCTCCCTACCCCGGGTTATCCAGGCTGGCTAACCCTCCTACCGGTTATCCAGGCTGGTTAACCCTCCCTACCCCGGGTTATCCAGGCTGGTTAACCCTCCCTACCCCGGGTTATCCTGGCTGGCTAACCCTCCCTACCCCGGGTTATCCTGCTATAATCTAGATTATAGCAAACTTTGATGGTATAGAAAATACTGTCGCCAGAAAAATTACTGCATGACTAATATGGTAAGTTAGAAACACAGAATGATGGAAGATCACCAAAGAGTGTTTCAAAATGATGGATTTGTATTTAATGTTCCATCATACAGGATGAGTCACCTCTCACACTCCATCACACTGTGGGTGAGAAATCCCCCACTGTGGGTGAGTCCAGTCACTACTGTGGATGAGTCCAGCCACCACTGTGGATGAGTCCAGCCACCACTGTGGATGAGTCCAGCCACCACTGTGGATGAGTCCAGCCACCACTGTGGATGAGTCCAGCCACCACTGTGGATGAGTCCAGCCACCACTGTGGATGAGTCCAGCCACCACTGTGGATGAGTCCAGCCACCACTGTGGATGGGTCCAGCCACCACTGTGGATGAGTCCAGCCACCACTGTGGATGAGTCCAGCCACCACTGTGGATGAGTCCAGCCACCACTGTGGATGGGTCCAGCCACCACTGTGGATGAGTCCAGCCACCACTGTGGATGAGTCCAGCCACCACTGTGGATGAGTCCAGCCACCACTGTGGATGAGTCCAGCCACCACTGTGGATGAGTCCAGCCACCACTGTGGATGAGTCCAGCCACCACTGTGGATGAGTCCAGCCACCACTGTGGATGAGTCCAGCCACCACTGTGGATGAGTCCAGCCACCACTGTGGATGAGTCCAGCCACCACTGTGGATGGGTCCAGCCACCACTGTGGATGAGTCCAGCCACCACTGTGGAGGCTAGAATCACGTATTTTGGTCATTTCTATCTGTTTATTATCGCTCAACTCTCACTGAGAACAATCACCAAGACTAGAATATCTCCTGGGCACTCAGATAAGCTCTCCATCAAACTATCTATCCAATTTTAACTCCACAAATAGACAAAACTTACCTAAATAGGAGCACAACAACAACGTACGAGACCAACAGTCACACTGTAGTTTAGAAGGATGTTGCGAGTGCCTTATATTTCAGTATACTGTGATAATATACCATAGATGTAATATATTAGCTATATATATATTATGGTTTTGCTACTAGACTAGTGCTGTTTCAGGTGATTCTAGCAAGGAAATATATAAAAAAGCGTATATGCTCGTTTTTTTAAAGAATATAATATCGATGGGGGTGCCATCTATCCTGTTCATGCATATCCGTAAGTGCCTCTCGTTTATTATTTCGTTTATTGATAATGTAAGACCGAAATCCAGCATGAAAATATTTTTTCACTTCTATGTTATCTGTTCACAATATGTTTGATATATTACGAGAAATCCTGTGTTGTTTAAGTCGTGTAAGTTGAATATCGTGGAGGTTCTTGGCATATTAATCATGCACAAACTTTCCTAATACAGTGGCAACGTATTCGCAAATGGACAAGAAATGTCTAAATATTTTGTCCATAATGTCGATATTTTATATCATTTATCTCCGCCAGTAGAGACACAGATGAGTCACAGGGATGTTAGGAAGTATTTCTTCAGTTATAGAGTTGTCAGGAAGTGGAACAGTCTGGAGAGTGATGTAGTGGAGGCAGGATCCATACAAAGCTTTTAGAAGAGGTATGACTAAGCTCATAGAGCAGGGGGAGAGTGGACCTAGTAGCGACCAGTGAAGAGACGGGGCCAGGAGCTGTGAATCGACCCCTGCAACCACAATTAGGTGAGAGGCCTTCCAAACTTGGTAGGATAACCGGTCAGGGTGCCAGACAACTATGGTAAAGTTTATTTGTGTTTTCGTCTCAGCAACAAAGGTGGCCACTGGACGCTAGTGGGGTGGATACTGGGATGGGGGGATGTGATGGCTTATGAGAGAGGCAAACCCCCACTATACCACAGGTTATAATAGTGCCAGCTCAGTAAATGACCACTATACGACAGGTTATAATAGTGCCAGCTCAGTAAATGACCATGTGCAACAGTTGGGTATTTTCCGAAACGTATGGCCTACACAGTAGGCTTCAGTCGAGGACAGAAAAGTTTGTAGAAGCAGCAGAGACAGTGGCGTCACCCGGGGCGGCATGGTTGGTGTCACCCGGGGCGGCATCCTTGGTGTCACCCGTGGCGATATGGTTGGTGTCACCCGGAGCGGCATCCTTGGTGTCACCACATGAAATCCAAGGGCGAGGGGATGGTGGGGGGAGTAAAGTCCAGTGACGTCACTACTGCATGACCAGTGACGTCACTACTGCATGACCAGTGACGTCACTACTGCATGACCAGTAACGTCACTACTGCATGACCAGTGACGTCACTACTGCATGACCAGTGACGTCACTACTGCATGACCAGTAACGTCACTACTGCATGACCAGTGACGTCACTACTGCATGACCAGTGACGTCACTACTGCATGACCAGTGACTAATGCTTAGCACTGAGAACGTTTAAGAGCCATAAACCGAACAGGAGAATACTTCTCAACTTTATTAATGATAAAATAAATAATTGTAGTAATATTGAGGAAACATAATCTCAAATACCACTTTGAGTACAGGCAACACATCCTATATTTATTCATCCTCAACAATACAAAAAAAAATGAAAAATAAAAAAAAACATTGTAATATCAGAGAAACACTAGTTCCCCTTTGACCTTGAGTACAAGTAACATCTCAGTGACCTTGAGTACAAGTAACATCTCAGTGACCTTGAGTACAAGAAACATCTCAGTGACCTTGAGTACAAGTAACATCTCAGTGACCTTGAGTACAGGTAACATCTCAGTGACCTTGAGTACAGGTAACATCTCAGTGACCTTGAGTACAGGTAACATCTCAGTGACCTTGAGTACAGGCAACATCTCAGTGACCTTGAGTACAGGCAACATCTCAGTGACCTTGAGTACAGGCAACATCTCAGTGACCTTGAGTACAGGTAACATCTCAGTGACCTTGAGTACAGATAACATCTCAGTGACCTTGAGTACACGTAACATCTCAGTGACCTTGAGTACAGGTAACATCTCAGTGACCTTGAGTACAGGTAACATCTCAGTGACCTTGAGTACAGGTAACATCACAGTGACCTTGAGTACAGGTAACATCTCAGTGACCTTGAGTACAGGTAACATCTCAGTGAATCTGATCTTACATTTCCTTGCCTTCAATCCTACAAAATCATCTATCACATCATCACAATCAATGATTTTCCTATATAGGCCTATTGGTACTCTGTAATCATATAATAGGCTATAGAGAAACAAAGGATTCTTCTCTTATGTTTTGTGCATTAGTGTCACCTTCTTTAGAGGCTCTACGGTGCCACCCCTTGATGGTGTCACCCCTTGATGGTGCCACCCCTTGATGGTGTCACCCCTTGATGGTGTCACCCTTTGATGGTGTCACCCCTTGATGGTGTCGCCCCATGATGGTGTCACCCCTTGATGGTGTCACCCCTTGATGGTGTCACCCCATGATGGTGTCACCCCTTCATGGTGTCACCCCTTCATGGTGCCACCCCTTGATGGTGTCACCCCTTCATGGTGCCACCCCTTCATGGTGCCACCCCTTCATGGTGTCACCCCTTCATGGTGTCACCCCGGGCAGGGCCCCCCGGGCCCCCCGCCCCCCCCCCCCCCTCTTACGACGCCATTGAGTAGAGATGTAGAGATGTGAGGACGATTAATCAGTCCATCAGCCTTGAAGACGTAGTTTTGAGGGGGTCAGTCCCTCAGCCTGGAAAAGAGTATTTGTTCCATAATCTGAAACAATATTCTTGTTGTAAACTAAGTAAGTTTATTCAGGTATACACAAATACAGTTACATAGATTATCATACGTAGCAGCATATGTGTAGAGAACCCAGGATAACCCAAAAAAGTCAGACAAGGTGACTTATTTCCATTGGGGTTCTGTTCTTTAAGTCTGGATGCTAAAAGTTGAGATGTTTGCTTTGACAGACTGAGGTCACGTATCAGATCACTGAGTTCTTCTTGGTAGAACTGATGGGGGTGTTGAAATACTTCATATTCACTGCCACTGCTATCACCTGTGTTACACTGCCACTGCTATCACCTGTGTTACACTGCCACTGCTATCACCTGTGTTACACTGCCACTGTTATCACCTGTGTTACACTGCCACTGCTATCACCTGTGTTACACTGCCACTGCTATCACCTGTGTTACACTGCCACTGCTATCACCTGTGTTACACTGCCACTGCTATCACCTGTGTTACACTGCCACTGCTATCACCTGTGTTACACTGCCACTGCTATCACCTGTGTTACACTGCCACTGCTATCACCTGTGTTACACTGCCACTGCTATCACCTGTGTTATATGCTAAACACTGAGTTTCTTCAACATCTGACAATGGAAGGTGAGACAGTGTTGTAAACACTGGTATGGTAACGTCATCACTGTGTGGCACAGGTCTCCTTGCTGACTCCACATCAGGATATTCCCACCTGACATTCTTGTATCAATTGTAACCTCCCCCATCCACCATACAGAAATAACAATCATCGTGGTGGTTTCTCGGTTCTCTCCACACCATAGACACACCACATTTAAACTTTTCCTTTGCCTATTTTCCCACTATGGTCATCATTCTACACAGGTTTTACAGACCGTATGGGGAGCCAAAGTTTTGTCTTGGGCTTTTTCTTTGTTTTTTGCAAAGAATATTCACCACAAATGCTCTGTAATTATTTAAGCAAGCTCTTCGTGAAGAATTCTTCTTTATCTGGAAAAAAAAATAACGAAATAGAGGTTACAATATTGTTAGGTGGTCGTTGTTGATACATCTCCTTTCCTTAAATATTAAATAAATTAAAAATAAAATTATAATCCTTATTAAAACTATTTGTATATACAAACTGCAACTACATATACATATACACGCGATATGGCTAAGTTCCCTCCTAATTATAATAATAATAATAACTAATAATAATAATAATAATATTTTTATTTCTACAAGTACATGTACAAGGTATACAGACCATAGCTGACATCAATGACATACTACTATATAGAAAGCCCCTTGTTATTGCAGAGCATTTCCCGCAAATTAGGTCAATTTTATCTCCAGGATGCGACCCACACCAGTCCACTAACACCCAGGTACCTATTTTACTGCTAGGTGAACAAGGACAGCAGGTGTAAGGAAACACACCCATTGTTTCCACCCTTGCCAGGAATCGAACCCGGACATCTCAGCGTGTGAAGCGAGAGCTTTCACCACTTAATGTGTGAGCTAAGTGTACTACCAGCCGAGCTACGGGAGCCCAAGTTTGTACATTTTTATCAAAATAACTTGCGACATTAATTTCCATGTGATGACTTGTGATTACCTTTCACTTCAAATATTCAAGGCTAACATTTAACTGCATTACAGACTTATGCCGCACTCTGCAATATACCGTTAGCATGCATTGAGGTGCAGGGGGCTGAGGTTATGCAATACGGGGATACCTCTCTCTGTTGGCTGGCTACCAGTTGCACGGCCAGTTGCACTAAGACGTAGTGTCATACATGAAAATGGAAAACGTCACCATTACAAAATTGGATAAGTCTTAGACAGGCAACAGCAATTGCAACTGCAACAACAACAGCAACAACAACATCAACAATGGAAATAAAGGACCCCCAATGGAAATAAAGGACCCCAATGGAAATAAGTCACTCTGTCTGACTTTTTTGGGTTATCCTAGGTTCTCTACACATATGCTGCTATATATGATAATGTATGTAAATGTATTTGTGTATACCTGAATAAACTTACTTACTTACTTACTTACTTAACAACAAACTCTTGAACACTGTAATAGACAGGGTGCCATTATCAGCTACTTCTATGCCTTAAAAAAGCCTGTTGCTGTTGATACAGAAAGGGGCCGACTCGCCTATTTGTAGTTTAAGTTGTTGAGTCTCAGCTCCTGGCCCCTGCCTTTCCGCTGGCCGCTGCTGGGTTTTCCCTCTCCTGGTTGCATGAACTTTACCATGCCTATTCTTAAAGCTATGTGTGGATCCTGCCTCAACCACCTTGCTGACTATGTCGTTCCACTTCCTGAACACTCTAAAAGCAAAAGAGGTATTTTTGTAGCATTCCTGTGACTCGTCAGTGTTTTTAACTTCCAGATGTGCCCTCATTTACCTGAGACCCGCCTCTCAAACTCGCCCTGTCCACCCTGTCAGTTCTTCTAAGTATTTTGTACGTCGTAATCATGTCACCTCTGGTCCTTCTGTTCTCTAGTGTTATTAAGTTGCTCTAGTCTCTCCTCATAGCTTAGACCTCTCAGCTCTAGGACTACATCAGCTATCTAATGATTACTAATATAACCAGGGGTAAGCCAGCGGAAGGTCTCGGTCAGATTATCAAAAACTCCAACTGCGGGTCATTATATGACTAAGACCCGCTTCAGGAAACACTTGTCCTGTTTCCTGACAAACCTACCTAACCTAACCTAACCTCTGGGACTAATCATGATGCAAACCTTTGCACTTTTCCAGCTTCTTGACATGCTTTATCAGGTGTGGGCGCCATACTGGTGCTGCATACTCCAAGATGGGCCTGACATATATGTCTCCTTGTTGAGGGTCCTGAAAGCTACTCTATAATATGCCAGTCTTGAGATTTCTGCAATTGATGTGCCTCAGGCGAAATATTCACAACTATGCTCACGCCGAGTTCTTCTCTTTCAAGGCGGTCTGCAGCCTTTGTCTCCCGATCCTGTACTCTGCTTCCGGTCTTTTGTACCCTTTCCCAGTTTTCAGAATTTTGCATATGCTGGGTTTAAATTGTAATAGCCACTTGTTAGACCAATCTTACAGCTTGGCTACTTTATATTTTAGTCTTTCCTGGCTTGCTCATGTGTGTGTGTGTACACACCTGTTTGCTCACCTATTTGTGGTTGCAGTGTTCGAGTCGTAGCTCCTGGCCCCATCTCTTCGCTAGTCGTTAGTCACCAGCGCACTCAGCTCACACACTGATGAGGTCCGGGGGTCGGTCCTCAGTACTGCTGGAAAAATTAGGATGTTTCCTTAAGACACCTATTGTCCATGTTCACCTAGCAGTAAAATAGGTACCTGGGTGCTAGCCGACTGATGTGGGTGGCATCCTGGGACAGAATTGACCTAATTTGCCCGAAATGCTTTGCATAACAAGGGGCTTTCTATATAGTAGTATGTCATTGATGTCAGCTATGGTCTGTATATCTTGTACATGTACTTGTAGTAAATAAAGATACTGTTATTATTATTATTACTTACAGCAATGGAAATATGCCACTTTGACTGACTTTTTTGGGTTATCCTAGGCAATTTACACATATGTTACTATGTATGATAAATGTTTTATGTGTACTTGTATCTAAATAAACTAACTAACCAACCAACCAACCTACCTACTTACCTAACCTAACCAACCAACCTACCTAGCAAATCTAACCTAACCTACCTACTTAGCTACCTATCTACCTAACAAACCTAATCTAACCTACCTACCTAACAAACCTAACCTAACCTACCTACCTAACAAACCTAACCTAACCTACCTACCTAACAAACCTACCTACTAACCTAACCTACCTCCTTACCTACCTACCCACCCACCTACCTACCTACTTACCAACCCACCCACCTACCTACCTACCCACCCACCTACCTACTACCCACCCACCTACCTACCTACACACCCACCCACTTACCTACCATCCTAACAACCCACGTACCTACCCACCCACATACCAACCATCCTAACCACCCACCTACCTTCCTACCCACTTACCTACCATCCTAACCACCCACCTATCCAGGACTGCCGTGGGTCAGGGTTCAATAAGGAGTAAGCTTTAGTGTACCTTAACAACCTCACCATCATCAACAGCCTTGACAACAAGACAAGAGTTGTATTGCCTCTTGCAACACCTTCCTTCTCTGCAAGTGCACTTAATTAACCAGCAACGTTAAGATAAATGTAAATCACTGACTTATTATAGATGATATTGGCAGGAAATACATCAATGTTGGGAGAGCTGTGGCGGCTTCCAAGGATAGATTTTGAGTCCTGATTTATTATAGTTATTAAAACTGGTGTTGGGGTGGGCTCTTGATCCATGATGTTGGATTTGGCATCTACTTCCTTGGATCAAACCTGACTTGCACTCCCCTCTTCTGGTTAAAAATCTCAGCAAAATCTTATCTTGTTCTACCCGTTATTTTGTACGACTTTTTTTGGGTAGATTAAGATCATATTATCCTAGGTTATCCTAGGTGATTTAAGATTATCCTAGGTTATCCTAGGTGATTTAAGATTATCCTAGGTTATCCTAGGTGATTTAAGATTATCCTAGGTTATCCTAGGTGATATAAGATTATCCTAGGTTATCCTAGGTGATTTAAGATTATCCTAGGTTATCCTAGGTGATTTAAGATTATATTAAGTTAATTATCTATAAGTTACTGTGTAAGAGAGAGAGAGTACACATAAGTACAATCATCATACATCGTTTAGCATGTGTAAATTACCTAGGATAACCCAAAAAAAATAAACTACTTATTTCCATCGGGATTCTACTGTGTAAACACCAGTAATAAAGATTTATTATATTTATCAATGTGTCTGACCCTTCTACTTGACATTTCAGCGAAGGAGCGGAATGGCAACGAATAGAAAGCCGGTTGGCATCAACTTTGAAAAGATCTTGCAGAGTCTGCTGAGTAAGTGTTGAAAATGTGTGCGATTTGAAATTACACTCTTAAGTGATTATTTATTTGTAATAACCTGTGTGAAGGTAAACGTGTCATGTCCCTCTTAAGCAATACTTAGTCTACACTCTTCAATTATCTATTTGTGCAGTACAACGGAGTTCCGTTCCTTAGACCACGTTGGTAAACGAATTCGTCGCTAAGCGAGGAGCATATTACTATTAATGGTAGTGGGTTAATGTCAACCATCTTTGATATTGTCTTATGTCACCTTTGCACCATTTATAATATTTTTAGTATATTTTTAAGTGTTTATACAGTAGTATATTGTAATAAACAGAATAGAGGAAATCAGCCTTAATATACATTATTTACGTATGCATACTGGTCAGAGAGCCCGTCATAAGTCCGAGTCATCAGTAAACGAGTACATTGCTAAGTGAGGAGAAGCTGTAATTACTTATATGAAGATATACTTGTCATGTCACTTTTACACAGTACTTGGTCTACACTTTTAGGTGATAAGATTTGATCTTTTGACGACCTGTCAGGTTCTACTCACTAATATCTTAATTTAATAGACTTAACTTTAGCTCTACTAGTGAAAATAATGTAGATGGCTGAGAAGACACGGATAGGTGAGAAGATGTAGATTGTTGAGAAGTCGTAGATGGGTGAGTAGACACAGATGGGTGAGAAGACATAGATGGTTGAGAAGTCATGGATAGGTGAGAAGACATGGATGGGTCAGATGATGTAGATGGTTGACAAGATGCAGACAGCCGAGAAGACGCAGATGATGAGAAGATGCTGAAAGAAGAACAGGTTAAAATATTGTATCCAGCGTCAGTTGTTTGCAACGTTGATTCTGGTCCCTTATACGTAATACATTCTCTAAGAATTCGTAAGTTTGTATAATGGGCTTTCACTTCACTTTTATCAGAGAGGTCAGTGTACTTGATGAGAACATCGTCACATCTTGTACAACTGACATTTTTTGTAGCCTATTAATATCATCATCATCACCATCATCACCATCATCACTACCCTGCACTGCTCTGCAATTTCTGCACCACTCAACATCTGGTGAAGAACAGAAAGGCACAATACCGTGACTGGAACAGTACACTAAAATATCCCGCACATATTACAACATTTCGGTCTGACTTGGACCATTGACCAGGATCATCATCACTTTTTTCTAATCATGTTATCACATCTTTCTTAATAACTTTTGTTTCTCCCGTGCTCTGATGGGTACAAAGAAATTCACTGGCCTCTTGGCACCACCACTTGCTTTTGAAGCCATTATTAATTACACTTTACTTAGTATGTTAATAAAGTCACAAAAAAATACTCTAAATCCAAGAAAAAAATTAGAGACTGAATGACGAGTGTATGCATAAATGAGCACAAACAATAAATTGGTGTAGGCGGCCTGCAGCTGAGGCAACAATAAAAACAAGACAGGTACTGGATGTGCCCACTTTGGCCCATATTGGACAAACGTCACAGTCATCAGACTTGGCCCTATACTTCAGAAGACAACCGGATACTATTACTACGGACAAAAATCCAGAATTATGGACATTTGTCCATCTTGTTTTACACTTCCAATGTTTGTCCAGGCAATTTTTTTGTCTGAAATTGTTGAAATTCATTAACAAGAGGTTTTACTGTAGTTTAATTTCAGATGTATAGCATAGATAAGGACAGTGAATGCTGTATGCTCATTTTCCAAGACTACAATATTGCTGGCAGTGCAGTAATTCATTTTAGAGGCTACAGTAAAGTACTGTAAATATTGATTACCTTCTTCTTTCAACAAACCGGCCGTATCCCACTGAGGCAGGGTGGCCCAAAAAGAAAAACAAAAGTTTCTCTTTTTAAGTTTAGTAATGTATACAGAAGGGGTTACTAGCCCCTTGCTCCCGGCATTTTAGTTGCCTCTTACGACATGCATGGCTTAAAGAGGAAGAATTCTGTTCCACTTCCCCATGGAGTATTGATTACCTATCCTGAAAATATTAATATACAGCCTGTGCCAGGTATTCCACACTTTATGCAGATTCACTTTGTGATGTCCTGTTTGTATTGGTACTTTGTCCTGTGTAATACAGTGGTACCCCAACTTACGATGGTCCCCAAACTCGCCCTTTTATGTAAGTTTATTTTTTTAAATGCTTTTGTAAGTGTAATTTTGGGGGTCTAAAAGGACTAGTCTATTTTACATCATTCCTTATGGGGATAAATTCGTTTGATAATGGCACTTGAACAGCATTCTGGAATGAAAAAATATCGTAAGTCGGGGTACCACTGTATATGGTTGCGATATGCAATTGATTCAGGTCAGAAGGTGCATTGAAGATTCTTTTTATGAAGAATTAAATGTTTCTTGACTTGATTGAGCCTAGTACAGCTGGCAAGGCTGTAGGTACTTCCACAGCATGAATTGAGGGATATTTAATGATCAGTACCAATTATTTTCAGTAACATAATATACAGATTAATTTTACTGGAATCAAGGTTTTTGTGCACTTCTGGCAAGAGAGCTATTGAAAAAGTGATGGTGAATGTGCTTCGTTAGTGGGAAGCAATGAATGTTTTACAAAAATTAATAATACAAGTCTTGGTACGTATAGGTTAAATTATTATTCTGTAATTACTGCCAGGTTAAAAAAAAATAATAGCTAACATAATTTAGGAAAGGTTTATGTTCTTGAAAAAGAAAGTAAAATAGGTGCTTTATTATATAAGATGAATTTTAATGATAATCATCAATATAACATACTTCTGAAATAATGAGTAAATTGTATTTTTAAGTCCTTCATTTTTCATTGTTTATTGCAGTATGTCTGTAGATTGTGTTCACAGTATTAGGTATACAATAGAGTACTTTAATGTTTTTTTCTGCAATTTTTTTTAATATTCCGATTTAATTGTCACTTGGATAATTCTTTACGCTTTTAGTCCCTTATTTATATCGTGGGTTTACTATAATTTTAATTTATACAGAAGGTTCTCTGTTGAGTATAAATTTTCATCTGTTGCTAATAACTGTATGTAGTTACAGACACACACACGAATGAGTAGAAAGAATAGTACAGTACGTACTTACGAAACTGTAACAACACGGAACGGATTTAAACCCCACCTGTTCCGTTTTTTTTTTTTTTTTCTTGGTACAGTACATTATTATTATTTCTTACAGGTGATGTTCAGGACATGAGAGTGGATTTTGAGGAGAATGGCCTGCCCATCAGTGATGACAACAAGCATTTGCATCAGTTCTGTGACAGACTGGAATTCATCCTTATGTTTGGTCTTCGAGGTACTTATTAATTTCTTACAAATAATAAAAAGTCACACTACTGTGGCAGGAAAAATGCATGAATTACTCGTGCCCGTCCTGAACCATTGTCCGTGATGGACCGTAATGTCGTCCTAACGTTCTTTTGCTAAATGTGGGTTTTTGGTGAATTAATTTCTTGTTTTCTTTGTATCCAAGGAATCTTTAATTTAGTTACTCTATTGACTGAAATGCCCTGCATGCTAGTGGCTTTCTTGTATGCTTAACAGTGTCTTGTTACATGTGAACTACATTACCTGTATACTGCAGAAAAGAAAGAAATTATTTGTATTTGTATTTATTTGTAAGCAAAACAGTGTTGAATGAGTGTGATGTGGAGATAATCTGAGAAATTAAACTGGAGTTCGAGAGAGAGAGAGAGAATATGGTTAGCTTCCAGACATGACTCAAGCTAATTATGACAGTTCATTACAAAAGTATGTTGTGATAAATACCATTCCAGTGTTTTGCTTGTCTTTGGTGTTTCCTTCAGCACTTGTCAGCGGCTTCTACCTCATCCAGGAGAAGTAAGAACATCATTGAAAGAAATAACTCTAAATTAATATTTATTAGCTAGTCTCCACTTAGACTACATTCACAGGTCAGCTTCTTTCAAATCCTGGCTTAAAAAAAAACACCTTACAAATACCAGAGTTAAGATGATCAACACTACATAATATTTCAGAAGTAATTATTCTATGACTGCCACTCTGTGTTTTCAAAGATGTGCCAAGTAATTATCCTTTTCTGCTATTTTTTTTTTCTTTTTCACTGACCATCTCCCACCAAGGTAGAAAAATAGTTAGCACTCCGACAGTGCAACTCATTTATGAGTCAAGGAGCCACCTGTATGTAATACTATCCTGTTCCGGAGAATATATCATGTTTTTGTGAATCGGGTCCACCTGTGTGTCATATCCTGTTTTGGAGAATATATCATGTTTTTCTGAGTCAGGAGGCCACCTGTATGTAATACTATTCTGTTTTAAATAATACATCATATTTTTGTGAGTTAGGGGCCGCTTGTATGTAATATCCTGTTTTAGAGAATATGTCATGTTTTTATGAGTCGGTGGTCCAATTGTATGAAATATCCTGCTTCAGAGAATATATCATGGGTTTGCAAGTTATTTAGATACAGTGTGAAGTCCTCAGAACTTAGAGGTGAGCTCAGGAGAATGTGCCTCATAGGAGGACATGTTGCACTAATTTGATTGATGCAACACAAGAACAAATGTCAGGTAATGCTGTCAGTGATACTTTATGGAATCCTTTTCTTCCCCAAATTTAATTGGCATTATTGCTTGTTTCTAGTGAAAATTTTCTGTAATATTTCTCATATATTTTGCACCTTAAGCATTTTGTACAGTACAGTATTGCAACATTTCAAAACATTATACATTCCATGAATATGCAAGACTGTGACTACTTGCAAGCTGTTGCATTTGAACCATTTATAGTATATTTTATTTGTTACAGAACGAAGTAGTGTCTTAGGCGCACGAAAGGATCTCTGGCAGTATTTTTGCAAGTGCCTAGCTGAACGACGCAACATTCACGATGGGTTGAAAATTGTAAAGGCAAATACCGAGGTAAAAGTCAGCTCTTGAAAATTTGAATTTAAAATTGAATCTGAATTTTATATATTTTTGTTATAAACTAGTCATCATACCAATGCATTTTTTTTATTTACACAGCTGTTTGCTATCCCAATTGGGTGACCCAGAGAAGAAAATGCACTCACTATAACTTGTTCAAATAATCCTCTGAACTATGGCTTTAAGTTCAATAATAATACATTCAGTTTAATCCTGGGGAAGAGAGACATATGAACAACTTCCCTTATATCTGTTGCTCTTGTTCACCTTTGGTAACAGTAAATAAGTATCTGGGTGTTAGCCAACTGTTGTGGGTTGCATCCTAGGAATGGTAGCAGGGTATAACTTAAATAGAGCTGGGCTCCGAAATGAGCAACTCTTAGCCTGTAAATTCAGTGGTGTACAAAAAAAATCCCCACTCATCATTCAGGGTGCAGGTAGTGTGTGTCCCATCTCCAGAACAAGCCTGGCTAACTGATTGTTGCGACTCCCTTCATAGATGCTACCTACCTCACACTTCAATTTGTTTGTAAGGATCTTTTGTTCTCTGGTATCAAAACTCATAGCACTTCAAACTCATAATACCACACTAGTCGAACTCACTTATACCACACCAGTCCAGCCTGTAATTCTCACTCATACCACACCAGTCCAGCCTGTAATTCTCACTCATACCACACCAGTCCAGAGTACTACCTGTAGTTCTCACCCATACCACACCAGTCCAGAGCACCTTTAGTTTTCATTCATACCACATCAGTCCAGAGTACTATCTGTAGTTCTCACTCATACCACACCAGTCCAGAGTACTACCTGTAGTTCTTTGGTCAACCAGCAGCAATGTATGTATAACAATAAAGGTTTTGGTTGAAGGAAGGCCTGTATATTCTGGCAAGACAAGTGATGGAGTGAGTGATGATGAAAGTGTTTCTTCTTTTTTGGGTCACCCTGCCTCGGTGGGAAATGGAGTTTGGAAATTAGGAGGAGGTGCAGGATTACCAAAACTATTATCCAGAGAGCTGAGGAGGGGTTGTTGAGGTGGTTCGGACATGTAGAGAGAATGGAACGAGAGTGTATAAATCTGTAGTGGAGGGAAGGCGGGGTAGGGGTCTGCCTAGGAAAGGCTGGAGGGAGGGGGTAAAGGAGGTTTTGTGTGCGAGGGGCTTGGACTTCCAGCAAGCATGTGTGAGCGTATTTGATAGGAATGAATGGAGATAAATGGCTTTTAATACTTGACGTGCTGTTGGATTGTGAGCAAAGTAACATTTATGAAGGGATTCAGGGAAACCGGCAGGCCGGACTTGAGTCCTGGAGATGGGAAGTACAGTGGTACCTCAAGTTACGATGGTCCCCAAAATCGCCCTTTTATGTAAGTTTATTTTTTTAAATGCTTTTGTAAGTATATTTTTGGGGGTGTAAAAGGACTAGTCTATTTTACATTATTCCTTATGGGGATAAATTCGTTTGGTAATGGCACTTGAACAGCATTCTCGAACGAAAAAATATCGTAACTCGAGGTACCACTGTACATTGTCTGCACTCTGAAGGAGGGGTGTTAATGTTGCAGTTTTATAACTGTAGTGTAAAGCACCCCTCTGACAAGACAGTGATGGAGTGAATGATGAAAGTTTTTCTTTTTCGTGCCACCCTGCCTTGGTGGGAATCGGCCGATGTGTTAATAAAAAAAAAAAATCTCTGGTATTCTGACTCTGAATTTTTTTGTTTGTAGCTGAAGACTGCTGTAGGGCGTGGTCGGTGCTTCATGCGTTACTGTCTGGTTCATCAATGCTTGGGGGACGTCATTCAACAGTGTGTTGACAACCAGACAGTAACTCGACAGTTCTATCAAGAAGGTGCTCTTCTGCTTAATGCTAAGCTCTACCCCACATTACTGAATTGTTTGTATAATCTTTGTGATGTGCCCTTTGATTTGTCTGCTACCGGACATGACCTTGATGTTACCTGGCCAACATTTGCACGGTAAGCCTCACATTTGCTGTATTACAGGTGCTCCTCGACTTATGATATTTCGACTTAGCACTGGTGCAAAAGAAATTACTTTGGAGATGAAACTTAAGATAATTACCCAATGAAGGTGGCAAGTCCATAACTTGTATTCATTTATTTACTTTTCAATACCGGTATTTAGTTAGTTACAGTAATTGTTTGTTTATTTACTTATTCAGTGACAGAAGCTAATTATTTACTTCTTTCTTCTTTCTTTCAACACATCGGCCGTTTCCCACCGAGGCAGGGTGCCCCAAAAGGAAAAACAAAAGCAATTATTTACTTATTGTATTCATATTCAATTAAGGATATTTTCAACTTACAATGGGTTTGCCAGAACATAACCCCATCGTAAATCAAGGAGCATCTGTATATTTGCATGGCATTCATTACAGGGCATAGTTGCTACTGTAATAGAATTTTGAAAGCAATATCTAACAATAAAACAATGATGTGACTCAAATTTTGTTTAATCAGTGGGAACTAATGACTAATTTGACATACAGTGGACCCCCGGATTTCGTCAATAATTCTTTTCAGAAGGCTGTTCGAGTGCCGTTACCGAACGAATTTGTTCCCATAAGGATGAATGTAAATTAGATTAGTCCATTTCAGACCCCCAAAAATACACTTACAAAAGCACTTACAAAAATACACTTACATAATTGTTCGAGTTGGGAGCAGTACGAAATCCGGGGGTCCACTGTAATACAGTGGACCCTCGGAAATCGAACACTCCCAACTCGCCCTTTTATGTAAGTTTATTATTGTAAGTGCTTTTATAGGTGTATTTTTGGGGGTCTGAAACGGACTAATCTAATTTGCATCAGTCCTTATGGGAATAAATTTGTTTGGTAACAGCACTTGAACAGCATTCTGGAATGAAGAATGTTCGATTTCTGGGGGTCCACTGTATTTTTTTTTTTTTTGTACTAATGTAAATAGTGAGTTTTTCACCAAGGTAGAGCTACTTAAAGAAGAAAACACATTTATAATCATTCATTTAATAACTCTATTGTATAAGTGCACAGGCATTATAATTCAAATAGCCCTCGGAACCATAAACCCTCACATTGTTTATGCTGAATGTTATTCCATTCATAATAAACATGTGATGATAATTGTATGTATTTTGTGGCTTGGAAAAAAATCTGTGAATGATAAGATGGTGGAAGCCTCGTGTGAGGAATTTCAGGGAATTTTTAGTTTTGTACATTAGTATGGAAGGATTTGCATTTACTGAAGAGCATTTTTATAGTATATAACATACTAGTGCATAGATTTATATGTATAGAAATATGGGATGTGATGCCACTCATACCCATGTGCAGTATTGATATTTTTTCCTCACATTTTTAGCTGTATAGAGGTGAAGGGAGTTCCTGATTTACAAACACCCAAGTCACTATGATTCACACTATTAACCATTACGCTTTAATATAATTGTGATTTGGGTGCCCAATAGTGTATTAGTTTCATACCAAAATTTACATTGACAGAAAATATACAGTGGACCCCCGGTTTACGTTATGCTCTAAACTCGAACAATTATGTAAGTGTATTTTTGTAAGTGCTTTTGTAAGTGTATTTTGGGGATCTAAAAGGACTAATTTAATTTAAATTATTCCTTATGGGAACAAATTCGTTCGGTAACGGCACTTGAACAGCATTCTGAAACGAAATAATGACGTAATCCGGGGGTCCACTGTACATTTAGTGCACATTTAGGAAAGTTTCAAAATTTGTAAGGAGATGTATGACTGACTGCTCTTTTCTCCAAGGAATTGGAGTTACCCTTTCCTTCTTTGCATCAAGCTTAATTACCTCCCATTCCCATATGCTGTATGATCTGTTACATGTTGATTGCTTTCCCCATGAGTGTAATAATAATAAAAACAGACCTGGGTGGGTTGAATGGGTACGGGAGAGGAGACGCGTAGGTCATAACAGATGTGTCACGAGACACAACTTAACTCACTCCAGGTGACAACCTCTGTATCATGATGACAGTTGACATATCTGTTATTATGTTGGACAAAGTTGCTATACTGGTCAGTGATCACATCTTTCAAGGGCCAATTCAAAGCCAAGTGATGCGGATCAATTGCTAAAAGCGCTAGTACCCTTCGTATCAATTCTAGGATGCCTACAAAGAATTTTTCTACAATTTTACCGCTCTCCAAGTCATTTTTTGATCATTTGCCTAAAGACCAAATACCTCAAAGCCGTCTTAGCTGCTACAAAACTTAATTAGGTAAATCCACACCTAAGAATCTATAGATTAAACCCAGTGAAGTCAGGATTACTTTAAGCAAAAGTGAACAGTTTATCAACATTAGAATAAAAAAAAAAAAAAAAAAAAAAAAAAAAAAAAAAAAAAAAAAAAAAAAAAAAAAAAAAAAAAAAAAAAAAAAAAAAAAAAAAAAAAAAAAAAAAAAAAAAAAAAAAAAAAAAAAAAAAAAAAAAAAAAAAAAAAAAAAAAAAATACTCAAAGGCCAGGTACTTAATCTGCTCACTAAACTTAAATTAGGGAAATACATGGAAGGAATTATAGATTAAACCCAGTGAAGTCAGGATTACTTTAAGCATAGTGGGAGAACAGTTTATCAACATTAGAATTCCCTACCATTCCCTACCAACATATTCTGTTAGTGGGATGGAACGTGAAGGACCTGCCTAGAATGGGCCAACAGGCCTGCTGCAGTGTTCCTCCTTTCTTATGTTCTTATGTTCTTATACTGTATAATTAATACAGTGGTACCCCGAGTTTCATACTGCTTCCAACTCGAACAATTATGTAAGTGCATTATTGTAAGTGCTTTGTAAGTATATTTTTGGGGGTTTGAAATGGACTATATCACAGAGTCACTTATATGCTCAGAACTACTAAATGCCTCAAATGATGTAGTTGAAGTTTTAGCAGTAAAGATCGAGACTCAAAACCTGGTCATCGTGGTTGTATATAAGCCTCCGGATGCAACGTCCCAACAATTCCAGGAACAGCTTCTGAAAATTGACCAATGTCTGGAAAACCTTCCAGCCCCTGCCCCCAACATCTTGCTCCTGGGGGACTTCAACCTAAGGCACCTAAAATGGAGGAATATTGCAAATAATGTGGTAGCAGAGATAACACCAGGAGGCAGCTCAGATGAAAACTCGCACACACACAAGCTTTTAAATCTCTGCACCAAATTCACCTTAAACCAGCAAATAATAGAGCCTACAAGATTGGAGAATACACTGGACCTCATCTTCACTAACAATGATGATCTGATACGAAATGTCATCATATCAAAAACGATATACGTACTCAGATCACAACATAATAGAGGTCCAGACATGCATGAGGGGGGCCCCAGATCGACAAAATGTGATCAGTCGCGAGGGAGCCTTCTCCAATTTCAACTTCAATAACAAAAACATAAGGTGGGACCAAGTAAACCAAATCCTAAATGATATAAACTGGGAAGATAGCCTAAGCATCACGGATCCTAACCTATGTCTAGAACAAATTAACTCTGTGGAACTTGAGGTTAAGGAAAAGGAGGAGAAGATGTAAACTAGAAAGAGAGAGGCGCTCCTTATACAGGCGAAGGCAAAGAATAATAGAGCGGCTACAAGAGGCCAATATATCTGAAATACGTAGGGAGGCACTGGTCAGAGAAATAGCAAACATCGAATTAAAACTAAAGGAATCTTACAGGAATCAAGAAACGCGGGAAGAACTAAAAGCCATAAATGAAATTGAAAGAAACCCAAAGTATTTCTTTTCTTATGCCAAAACAAAGTCGAGAACAACATCCAGTATTGGGACCCTACTAAAACGAGATGGGTCTTACACAGATGACAGCAAGGAAATGAGTAAGTTACTAAAGTCCCAGTATGACTCAGTTTTTAGTGAGCCGCTAACCAGACTAAAAGTTGAAGACCTAAATGAATTTTTATGAGAGTGCCACAGAACCTGGTAGACGAAGCCTATCTGACATTACCCTGACGCCACATGACTTTGAAAAGGCGATAAATGACATGCCCATGCACTCCGCTCCAGGCCCCGACTCATGGAACTCAGTGTTCATCAAGAACTGCAAGAAGCCCCTATCACGTGCTTTTAACATCCTATGGAGAGGGAGCATGGACACTGGGGTCGACCCACAGTTACTAAAAACAACAGACATAGCCCCACTCCACAAAGGCGGCAGTAAAGCAATGGCAAAGAACTACAGACCAATAGCGCTAACGTCCCATATCATAAAAATCTTTGAAAGGGTTCTAAGAAGCAAGATCGCCACTCATCTAGATAACCATCAATTACACAACCCAGGGCAGCATGGGTTTAGAGCAGGTCGCTCCTGTCTGTCCCAACTACTGGACCACTATGACAAGGTCCTGGATGCTCTAGAGGACAAACAGAATGCAGATGTTATATACACAGACTTTGCAAAAGCCTTTGATAAGTGTGACCATGGTGTAATAGAGCACAAAATGCGTGATAAAGGAATAACAGGAAAAGTTGGTAGATGGATCTATAATTTCCTAACAAGTAGAACACAAAGAGTAGTAGTCAACAGAGTAAAGTCTGGGGCGGCTACGGTGAAAAGCTCTGTTCCACAAGGCACAGTACTCGCTCCCATCCTGTTCCTCATCCTTATTTCGGACATAGACAGGGATATCAGCCACAGTGCCGTGTCTTCCTTTGCAGATGACACCCGAATCTGCATGACAGTGTCCACCATTGAAAACACTGCAAGACTCCAAGCAGACATCAATCAAATCTTTAAATGGGCTGCAGAAAACAATATGAAGTTCAATGATGAGAAATTTCAATTACTCCGATATGGAAAACGTGAGGAAATTAAAATCTCATCGGAGTATAAAACAAATTCCAACCACACAATAGAGCGAAAAATAATGTCAAAGACCTTGGAGTGATCATGACAGAGGATCTCACCTTCAAGGACCATAACACTGTAGCAATCGCATCTGCTAGAAAAATGACAGGATGGATAATGAGAACCTTTAAAACCAGGGATGTCAAGCCCATGTTGACACTTTTCAGGTCGCTTGTTCTATCTAGGCTGCAATATTGCTGCACACTAACAGCACCTTTCAAGGCAGGTGAAATTGCTGACCTAGAAAATGTACAGAGAACCTTCACGGCACGCATAACTGCAATAAACCACCTCAATTACTGGGAACACTTGAAGTTCCTAAACCTGTACTCCCTGGAACGCAGGCGGGAGAGATACGTTATTATATACACTTGGAAAATCCTAGAGGGATTAGTACCAAACTTGCACACGAGTGTCACTCCCTACGAAAGCAAACGACTCGGCAGACGATGTAACATCCCCCCAATGAAAAGCAGGGGTGCCACTAGCACGTTGAGAGACAACACAATAAGTGTCAGGGGCCCAAGACTGTTCAACTGCCTCCCAGCATACATAAGGGGGATTACCAACAGACCCCTGGCTGTCTTCAAGCAGGCACTGGACAGGCACCTAAAGTCGGTGCCTGACCAGCCAGGCTGTGGTTCGTACGTTGAACTGCGTGCGGCCAGCAGTAACAGCCTGGTTGATCAGGCTCTGATCCAACATGAGGCCTGGTCACAGACCGGGCCGCAGAGGCGTTGACCCCTGGAGCTCTCTCCAGGTAAACTCCAGAACTAATCTAATTTACATTATTCCTTATGGGAACAAATTCGTTCGGTAATGGCACTCGAACAGCCTTCTGGAACAAATAAAGTAATAAACTCTGGGTACCACTGTATTGCCATCACAAGTCGTATATAGGTGCCTGATTAGCCAGGTTGTGGGGGTGTTTGGGCTGCAGGCTACAATTCCCTGACTAATCAGGCAGTCACCAGGAAAGTCTTGCCACAGGCTGGGTTGCAGGAGTGACAGAACTCTCCCAACTGGTCGCAGGTATGCCACAGGTGCATACCTGCACACAGGAGGCTGCAGTGATCTTTACTAAGGCAATAAACTAAAGTGTAATAAACACTTGTCAGTTCTCAGTAATATCCCACGTGGAGACAGAAACTCAGAAAGATTAATTGATCTGTATATTTCGACCCCCCTTCAGGGGGATCCTCTTCAGCTGAAGAGGATCCCAGAAGTGGGTCAAAATATACAGATCAATTAATCTTCTGAGTTTTTGTCTTCACTAAGGTCATTACAGGACATGCTGAGGCATTTTACAAATTTATCTGACAAGTTCATTGTGGGGCAATCCAAGTGGAATACTGCTGACAGTAGTGAAGACAAGACAGTGTTGTATTAAGACAGTATTCTACAGTGTATAGAGTTTTATCAGAGCAATACAGAGTGATTTAAATTTACATTAAGAAACAAGGTTTTATCAAGACAATCTTTTACTTTGTGTAGAGCTTTCACAGCCATAAAGTGTGACTTGATAAAGCTCTCCACAGAGCTAAATATTGCCTCAGTAAATGCTTGTCATGCAACACATGCCTTGTCTTCACTGTTGTAGTTCAGTCAGATGAGCTGTGATGTGTCATACACATCACGGCTCATTTGCAGGCTCTTTGTTAACGTGTTTATATATTAGCTGACAGAATGTTTATGGAACGCAATGTTTTGGCTATTAATATTCTTGCTCTCACTCTGTCTTGCACTCTTACTCTCATCTTTCTTAGTCTCATCCTTTTTGTTCTTGTGTGTTCTTGCTCTTGTTTTTTCTTGCTCTCGTCTTTCTTATTCTCATTTTTCCTGCTCTCATCTTTCTTATTCTCATTTTTCTTGCTCTCATCTTTCTTATTCTCATTTTTCTTGCTCTCATCTTTCTTATTCTCATCATTCTTGTTCTCATCTTTCTCTCATTTTGTTGCTTTCATTTTTCTTATTCTCATGTTTCCCATTCTTATCTTTCTTGTTCTCATCTTTCTTGCTTTTATCTTTCTTGTTCTCATCTTTCTTATTGTCATCCATCTTGCTTTCAGCCTTCTTTCACCTCTTGCTTCAGAAAGTTGTTTTGGGAAACATGTTGGCAACAGACACTGAGTAATTTATCTGTATTGGACTGTCAGTGTAGACAGGAATAGCATTAGCAATGTGGGTTCACCCAAGGGTATACACCATCGTCAGTATGTGCGCAGTTGGGCAGCACTGGGGCAGTTATGCATTGAATTGCAGCAAAGCTTTGCAATTACACCACTTGAAGAGTGTGTCGCCTTGCACAGCGATTGCGAGGCAAGCAAAGTGTGCAGCGTCTACTGGGCCACCACACGGTGCTGCCTGCCAAGTCTTGTCTAAATTGGTCAGTCTTCTCCTGAGATACATTCTGGGCAAACATTGCATACTCACACACAAAGAAATTGAAGTTATTTACCCCAGTTATCAAATAATGGCATTCTTTCTTTCAACACACCGGCCGTATCCCACCGAAAATAATGGCATTATAGTGTGTTAATCCCTTACTTGATAAGTCATAGAGGTATCATAGGTAATAATAATCATTCTTTCTACAAGTAGATAATACAAATTATACGGACTTAGCCGACATATATGACATAATACATATATAGAAAGCCTCTGGTTATGCAGTACATTTCAGGCAATTTGGGTTAATCTTGTCTCCCAGGATGCAACCCTCACCAGTAGGCTAACACCTAGGTACCTACTTACTGCTAGGTGAACAGAGACAGCAGG
>WNWK01000108.1:802477-815450 GCA_009830355.1 Cherax destructor | reverse complement strand
AGACGTCTCTCTGGCCCTCCTTATAAGCTTGACTTATTCACTAGTGGACCCCACCCACATGTAACAATATCTTCAACTGCTGCAGCTCTACTAAGAAAGCCTTTCATCATGTTTCTGTGTTTGATAAAGTCTCATGTAGGCGAAACGTCACTCAAATATACCCAGGTGTTGCACATGTATTTTATTCACACAAAATTCATATGACAACAGCAAAACACATAAGCCAATCAAAAAGCCTCGTACCCCTTCAAAATATATCAAACTGTGACGTCACGGCTGCCAAAAATACGCCAGCCAATCAGCGGTTTCCACCCCTACAAAGCATACCAAACTCGTGACGTCATGGCTGCCAAAAATACGCCAGCCAATCAGTGAGCCTCTCACCCTGCAAAACATAACAACTCGTGACGTCATGGCAGCTACACGCACACCAGCCAATCAGCGAGCCTTCACCTTCAAAAACCGCCAAACTCGTGACGTCAGGCCAGTAGCACGCCGCCCGCCAGCCAACCAGGATGTGGGAGTTTTCTGGTATATTTATCACTGCAAATGGCCCGTGCATATTAGAGAAGAATGAACGACACGGAACTAAATCACAGCCAAATCTCCGAGTCACTTATAGATTAACTTTTTCGGTCTAAGAATTTTTGAAAACCCCGAAATGAGGGCGACCACCAAGCGGTTTGAAGATTTGATGGCGCGGAATTTAGTTATGGACACTGCCGTTCCACTGGCCAGAATTATCATTCTCAAAGAACGATCATTCTGAAAGAATTCGTTAAACGCAACCTCTTCATGTCCAAATTATCGCGGCAAGCCTGTCGACAGATTACGGGCATATCTACTTCTCTCCTCTCCCTCTATCTATCTATCTCCTTTACACAGGGTTTTACAAGGAAGGTTAGGTTACCTCTCTCTCTCTCTCTCTCTCTCTCTCTCTCTCTCTCTCCAGTGAAGTCACGCCTCGCGATATCTATCGACGTTGGCAGCAGAGGCAGTGAAATAGATGCGGCGGAGATTATTTTAACAAATTCTCAGTCGATATTGGGAGGTTCACAGCGGGTCCATCCACAATCCACGCTAGAGTTACGGCCGAAGCCTCAGGGCCACGAAGAGCGGGATGGAGGAAAAGGACTTCACGAACCGCGAGTATCAGGATGGGGGACGTCACGAACTGCGAATAGCGGGGGAGGGGACTTCACGGACCGCGAATAGCTATGGGAGGGAGACTTACAGGCCGCGAATAACAGGGAGAGGGGACTTCTGGACCACGGCGAATAGCGGGAAGGGGGACTTCACGGTCTGCAAGTGTACTCACCTAGTTGTGGTTGCAGGGTCGATTCATAGCTCCTGGCCCCGCCTCTTCACTGGCCGCTACTGGTCACTCTCCTTCGCCCTGAGCCTTATCATACCTCTTCTTAAAGCCATGTATGGATCCTGCCTCCACTATATCACTTCCCAGACTATTCCACTTCTTGACAACTCTGTGAGTGAAGAAATACTTCTAACACCCCTGGATTCATCTGAGTCTTCAACTTCCAACTGTGACCCCTTGTTGCTGTGTCCCATCTCTGGAACATCCTGTCTCTGTCCCCCTTGTCGATTCCTCTCAGTATTTTATATGTCGTTATCATATCTTCCTCTCTCCTGTCCTCCACTGTCATCAGGTTGATTTCCCTTAACCTCTCCTCGTAGGACATGCCCCTTAGCTCCGGGACTAGTCTTGTTGCAAACCTTTGCATTTTCTCTAATTTCCTTACGTGCTTGGCTAAGTGTGGGTTCCAAACTGGTGCTGCATACTCCAATATGGGCCTGACATACACGGTTAATATTATCTGGTTAATATTAATCCTATGGTTAATATTAATCATTCGGTTAATATTAATCCTCTAATATTACTACTCTGGTTAATATTAATCCTATGGTTAATATTAATCATATGGTTAATATTAATCTTTCGGTTAATATTAATCCTCAGTTTAATATTACTCCTCTGGTTTATATTAATCGTCTGGTTAATATTAATCCTCTGGTTAACATTAATGTTATGGTTAATAATAACTTGGAGTCAATAATCCTGCCTTGTTAATAAATCTCCAAGGTTAATAATCCCCAGGGTTAATAAATCCCCAGGGTTAATAATCCCCCTGGTTAATAAATCCCCAGGGTTATTAATCCTTAGTGCCTAATACTCCTCTGGGGATAATAATTCTCCGGGGTTAATAATCCTCCCTGGTTAATAAATCCCCAGGGTTAATAATCCTTAGTGCCCAATACTCCTCTGGGGATAATAATTCTCCTGGGTTAATAGCTCTCTGGTAGTTAATTCTCCTGGACTAATAATTCCAAGATAACCTTTTATTATTTATTTAATTACAAGTTTATTCTGGTACAAGTTTATTCTGGTACAAGTTTATTCCAGTACAAGTTTATTCCAGTACAAGTTTATTCCAGTACAAGTTTATTCCAGTACAAGTTACTGGAACGTTGGTTAGTGGTCCAGGATGGTCTGAAACATTTGAAAAATGGTTAATAAATGTTTTTTTTTATGATGCAAAAAAGCAGCCACGGTATTGTGGGCTAGTTGTGAATTGTTCCAGCTACGGTATTGTGGGTTGTGAATTGTTCCAGCCACGGTATTCTGGGTTGTGAATTGTTCCAGCCACGGTATTCTGGGTTGTGAATTATTCCTGCCACGGTATTGTGGGTTGTGAATTGTTCCAGCCACGGTATTGTGGGTTGTGAATTGTTCCTGCCACGGTATTGTGGGTTGTGAATTGTTCCAGCCACGGTATTGTGGGTTGTTAATTGTTCCTGCCACGGTATTGTGGGTTGTGAATTGTTCCAGCCACGGTATTGTGGGTTGTGAATTGTTCCAGCCACGGTATTCTGGGTTGTGAATTGTTCCAGCCACGGTATTGTGGGCTGTGAATTGTTCCAGTGACTGTATTCTAAGTTTTGTGCATCATACTGAACCACTGTCAAATCCCAAGTGGCAATGATACAGAGGAGACCTCAGTTCCGACCCATCTATCATTATCAATATCTTAGTTGCTAACTAACACACTCGCTGTGACTTCTATTTACTAACTGATTCTTAGAAAAGTTAACAACCCTGTATAACCGGTCCCTCTTCCTGCTTGGCTAATTATACCAGTCTGCCGTAACTACGTAATTAACTTCGGTGACTGCGTTCTAAGCTGCCCCTAGCCACTGTGTGTGTTTACAGACTCAGAGGCATCATATGATCGTATCAGTCACGCGAACTCTGGCTGACAATTAGGCTGTCTACGTGACTAATGATCCTAGGCTCTTCCGTAGTGCTGGATCAATAGTGACAGGCCTACATGGGTGAGGAACTAGGGGAGGAAACGGGAAAAGGGGAGCGCTGGGGTAAAGGGGTAGGCACTGGGAAAAACTGGGGATGGGAAGGAACAGGAACGAGGGTGAGAGAAGGTTATGACATCGAGAAGAGGAACTGGGGAAGAGGGGGAGGCATTGAAAAGAGAAACTGGGAGAGAGGAAGGCACTGAAAAAAGGAACTGGGGAGGACGGGGAGGAGGTAATTTATATGGCCGTTTTTACTAAAACTATTGATTAGGCGAAGCCTACGGCCTGACTTACTGTCTCCCTGACGGTACGATCCACCAGAGAAAATCCTTCAGGAGGGACACTGTTGAAACGACTCACTACAGTGACTCCTTCAGGAAGTGTTGACATGACTCTCGACAGTAAATCTCTTAATAAACCTAACTGTGACATGGCTCACTTGAAGGGAAAAGCTGAGTAGAGATGCATTGTTTCTTGTATATCCACCTGCAGATTGCAAAAAACACAGACACACACACAGTCATACAGACGACACAATGAAATGTTTATTGTGGAACACTGAGAGATACCTGAGAAAAACATAAGAGACAGTTGGAGAGACAGTGAGACAGGGCGGCCCATCGATGAACTGGAAAACCTCACGTCGGGAATGTAGAAGAGGAAGCTACTGAGGGACCTGAATACATCAACAACAATGGTACCTATAATAATAATAATAATAATAATAATAATTTTTATTTCAATGCATGTTACAAGTGTACAATGTTATTGGTAGTTATAATTATAAAACAATTATAAAACTGTAATGCAAGGAGAGCCACTGGCATGCCATGGCATTAGGGGCAGTTTATTCTAGAGACTTATTCACTAAGTACTTAATGCTAAAGAAATTGATTGAGTTTATTCTAGTTCTGTATTATTTAAATTATTAAATGGTTATACATACTATTAAAAGACAATACAAGAGAAATTGGTTGAGTTTAATCTAGTTGTAGAATTTATTTCAAATTACAGTATGTTGATGCTATACTAGTATAATAACAATACTAGAAATAGTTTTTAGAGTTTCATCTAGATATATATTTTAATTCAAATTAAGAAAATGATGATACTATAAGATTTTAAATGACAATATGATATGAAATTGCAACAAGTGTTAAGGAGGATGAACATATCAAATTGAGATCTTCTTAGGTAAAATAATATTGGGTTTGGAAGTTTGTTACAGTATGAGTATTTAGTATAGGGTGAGTAGGTGATTTTGAGAAGAGTCTTGAATTGATTTTCCGACAAGGTTAACTTGATATTTACTGGTAATGAATTCCAGATTCTGGGGCCCTTTATGTGCATAGAATTTTTACATTGGTTAGTATGGACTCGGGGTATGTCAAATAGTGATCTGTGTCTTGTGTCATGTTCGTGGGACCTATTAAAGTTGTTGAGGAGAATTCTGAGCGTAGGGTTGATATTTGCATGTAGAGTTTTATGTATGTAGAAGGCACATGAATAGGTATGAATATTTTTTATGGTGAGTAGTTTTAAGGTTCTGAATATAGGTGGAGTATGCTGTCTAGAGTGGGAATTTGTTATCATCCTGACTGCAGCCTTTTGCTGGGTTACGAGTGGTATAAGGTGATTTAATGTTGTTGAGCCCCATGCACAGATTCCATAGGTGAGATAAGGGTAGATAAGAGAATGATATAGTGCAATGAGAGCTGGTTGAGGCACATAATAGCGTATCTTAGATAATATACCTACTGTCCTTGAGATTTTCTTGGAAATTTGTTGTATGTGTGTTTGGAATTTAAGACTACTGTCAAGGTGGATTCCTAGGAATTTTCCCTCTGTGAGCCTTGTGATGGGTGAACCATTTAGCGTTATGTTAAGTGGAACATTTGTAGCTTTGTTTCCAAACTGAATGTAGTAGGTCTTGTCCGTATTGAGAGTAAGCTTATTTGTCATCATCCATGTTGATATTTTCTGTAATTCGGCATTAACTGTGTTGGCTAGTACGACTGGATTTGGGTGAGAGAAGACATATGTTGTGTCATCTGCAAACAAATGGGTTTGAGTAGTTGTGATGCATTCGGTAGGTCATTTATGTAAATGAGGAATAGGAGTGGCCCCAGGACACTACCTTGAGGACACCGACTGTAATTTGTTTGTGGAAGAGTTCTCTCCATTTGTGTTCACGTACTGACTTCTGTTGCTAAGGTACGACTTTAGGTAGTTGAGGGGTGCCCCTAATACCATAGTGCGCTAATTTTGTGAGCAATAAATCATGGTCGACTGTATCAAAAGCTTTGCGTAGGTCTATGAAGATTCCCAGCGGAACTTCTTTCTTCTCAAGTGCGGTGTATATTAACTCTAACATGTGTGTTATAGCATCGTTTGTGCTCTTGTTGGTCCTGAATCCAAATTGACAGGGGTTTAGTACATTGTGTGAGACGAGGTAGGAATAGATCTGTTTATGAATTAATTTTTCGAAGATTTTAGAAAGCAGTGGTAAATTTGAGATTGGTCTGTAATTGTTCAAGTCAGTTTGGTCACCTCCTTTGTGGATCGGGGTGACCCTAGCTATTTTGAGAATTGATGGGAAGGTTGAAGATTCAATGGATTTATTGAATAATGCTGCTATAATTGGTGACAGTACATGTGTAGCTTTTTGTACATAAGGGTGGTAAGCTGTTTATGTCTCCTGCTTTGTTTTTAAGGGTGCTGATTATGAGTGAGACTTCAATTGAGTTGGTAGGAGCTAGGAATAGTGTATCTGGGTAGGTGTTGGTGAGGTAGTCTGTTGGACGAGTGTTCGAGCTTGGGATCCTACTCGCTAGATTCTTTCCTATGGTGGAGAAGAAAACATTAAGTCTGTTTGCTGTCTCAGTTGGTGAGAGTAGGGGTTCGTCTGTTTTTGATAAGTTGATGGTATTGTTCGTGGATATCTTTTTATTTCCTAGAATTGTAGATAGGGTTTTCCAGGTCTTTTTCATATCACCTTTTACGGTCTGGAGTCTGTTCTCATAATACAATTTTTTGGACCTTCTTATCAGGCTAGTAAGGATTGATGAGTAGCGTTTGGATTGTTCTCTGGTTATTAGACCCCTTCTATATTGTTTTTCATATTGGTGCCTCTTATTTATGGATTTAAGGATGCTGGGTGTTAGCCAGGGATTGTTAAGTCTCTTAGCTGTGATCTGTTTAGTTTTTTTCGGGAAATGTCTGTTATAGAGGTTATGTGTTTTTTAAGAAAGTTCTTGATGCATTCATTAGTATCTGAATGTGTTTCCAATTCATTAAGCCAGTCAATGTTCGTCATAGCTGATATAAAATTATTAACAGCAGACTCATTATGTAGTCTGAAGGTAACTTTTGCAATTTCTTGGGGCAGAATGCCTAGGTTAGTTATGAGAAAGGTAGGGTAGTGGTCTGTGGTGTTTTCTGTGATTATGCCTGATTTTAGAGGAGATATTGTGTTAGTCCAGATGTGGTCTAGTAACGAGGTACTATTATCGGAGATTCTTGTAGGTTTTGATATTGTTGGTAGTAATAAGCAGTTGCTCATAGTGTTTGTGAATTCAGTTACCTGCGGGTCTTGGTCATGTAGGAGATTTATGTTGAAATCTCCTGTGAGCAGCAAATGATCTTTGTTAAGGCGTGAATCGATTATCAGGTTTCCTAGTTTTTCACTAAAGTGGCGGATGTTTGACTGTGGTAATCTGTAGATGTTTATCACTGTGAGGGTTTTTGCAGGTCTTTTGATTTAAATTTAGCTATAATATATTCTCCATGTTCATCCCTTGTACAAGAATTTTCGATACAATCGAGTTGATCTGTATAATATATTGCTGTTCCACCCCCTCGCTGGTCTGTCCTACAGTTGTGAATGGCTGTGTAACCTGGGATGGCATAGATACCTGTAGTATCAGGCTTTAGCCAGGTCTCAGTGAGTGTGATGATTGACATATTGGACTGTAGGGATTGGAGTAGTGCTGTGAGGTCATCATAATGTTTGCTCAACGATCTAACATTGTAATTGAAGATAGTTAAGTTATTGTTGGCTCTGAGTAATGTCTTTGCTTGATCAGCTGTGTAATAGTTACAATTGCTGTTGGAGTCATGTAAGTCATTTAATAATAGGTTGATATCAGGATCAATGCCTGTAATCATAGGAATTAATGTGATTCTATAACTAGACTTGGGAACAATAGATTATGCTAAACTTAATGATATGGTATTAGATTAAAGTCTTACTTGCTAATGGATTAACACAATTATATGCAAGTGTTTACAGGAATTTTTACAGTGATATAGGATATTTGAATAATGTTAATGATATACTAATTTAACTGTCTAATGAATGGTTAGAACAACTTCAATGACTAGTAATAAATTGGTATGGAAAAAGAAATTTTTGATTCAATGTGGCACTGGTTGAAACTTTAGTATATGAAAGGCAATAAGAGGTTATATATATTCCTGGATTCTGAAGGAAGGAGCAGAGACTCTATGCACCACTAATAAAAATCTTCAACAAATCACTGGAAGAAAACACACATGTTGCAAAACGAGCTTTAATTAAGAACTGTTTTTCATTGTAGAGCTTTACCACATCATGATTTGATAAAGCTCCACAGAGAGGCACAGGCAGCAGAGAAGACACCACAATGAATAACAGAATTCCCATGAAAACAAAGAGTGATGGCCAAAGGTGACGAAAGGGGTCTCTGAAAGGGCAGGGTCTAGGGCCACACATAGTTTGAAGGCTAGGTACGACAAGGCTCACGAAGTTGAGTCTTGTAATGAGTAGGATCTGAGACTATAACCCGACTGGAGCAAAAACACAAATAGTTGAGAAAACAAACACACACACACACACACACCCCTGCAGCCACAATTAGGTGAGTACACGCACGCACACGCACCCACACTCACGCACACACACACACACACACACACACACACACCAGCTGTACTTTACCTAAGCAAATTTATCAGTTCTTTGTGTCATCACTCTCCCTCCTCTCGCTTCCCTTCTCCTATCCCTATTTTCGTAACCCTCTTCTTTTTCCTTTCCCATTGCCTTCTCTCACCCTATCTTCTTCCCTCCCTTATCTCCACCCCATCAGTTTTCTCCCTTCTCCCCATCACTCTCATTTTCCGTCTCCCTTTCCACTTTCTTCCCCCTGCCCCTGTCATCCATCCCTTCCCAGCTTTCTCTCCCTTTTTCCTTCCTCTCATATTATCCTCACTCACCATCCCTCCCTTATTTACCCCTCCTCCAATACACTTCCCTCCCTCTCCCTTCTTCCTTCACCCTTCCTTCACACATACCTTTCCCTCCCTCTCCCTTCTTCCTTCACCCTTCCTTCACACATACCTTTCCCTCCCTCTCCCTTCTTCCTTCACCCTTCCTTCACACATACCTTTCCCTCCCTATCCCCCTTCATCCCTTCCTTCATGAACAGGTCGTCAGGTCCATTGAACATTCTTATTCACAGGAATGAAAAAAAATATTTTCGAAACAGCAAACACGAACGCAATAAAAACATTCACAACAAAACGAATACAGCAAAACAAAAGCAAACACAACAAAGAACACAGGAAAGCAAACACAAGGAAGCAAACACAGCAAAACAAACACAAGGAAAAAACAAACACAACACAACAATCACGACAAAAACAAATAAACACAACCACAGCAAAAACAAGCACAGCAAAAACAAACACAACAAAAACAAACACAACAACAAACACAACAACAAGAAACACAAACACAAACAAAAAGAAACAAACACAAACACAAACAAAAAGAAACAAACACAACACAACAAAAACAAACAAAAACAGTCTTAAGGACTAAACAGTTCAGCAACTTTATACTCTAAATTAATATATTTTTTTAATCCATGTATACCTAAACTTTTTGAGAAAAAAAATGGAATTTCTTAAAAATTGACGAAAATAATTAACAAATATCAAGTCTTTTATTACTTCATATAGGAAGTTTATCATAACTGTGAAAGGAAGTGTTTAAGAGTGTAATATATACAGTGATCCCTTGTTTATCGACCAGGATGGGGTAAATACACATATAAACCGGACATAATAGAGGAGGAGGAGCTTACGACCACGTTTCGGTCCGACATTTCGAGCAGCTGTAAATGGTGCGGGTTATTCGTGTATTGTTCCAGTCACGGTATTGTGCCTCTTTTTTTCCTTTAAGATGGAGTAAAAATCGACAATCGAAATTATTTTTTTATGGACGAGTCTCAAAACCTTCTCAATATATGCCAAATTTCTGAAAGAACCCTAGCTCGTCTGGACTTTGGAAAAGGCATTAACAACATGCCCATGCACTCTGCCCGAGGCCCAGACTCGTGGAACTCAGCCTTCACCCAAAACTTCAAGAAATCCCTTTTGTGTGCTTTAAATAGGAACCGTATGAATGGACCATTTAGGAGAAGCTACGTTAAACGAATCTGTTCCAATGAGAGCTTATGTTGCAAGTCAAGATGCTTAACGAGTAAGATGGAGACCGTAAGAATCGTTCGTTAAGCGAAAATTACGTTAAACGGAATCTAATTTTCCCCATAAGATGCTGATCAAGAACCTAAATTCGTTAAGTAAAACGATAGTTTTACGTTAAGCGAAAGGAAGGATCGTAGAAACTGGCAGACATAAATAAACGAAACAAAAAAAAAGAGGGAGATGGATATTTCTAACTAACTGCTGAAGAGAACCTCAGTCAGAGGTCGAAATCTGCGTCTCTATCTTCATTTCTTGTTTCATTTATGTCTCCGCGCGTGTCTCCGGGCGTGTCTCCGGGCGTGTCTCCGGGCGTGTCTCCGGGCGTGTCTCCGCGCGTGTCTCCGGGCGTGTCTCCGGGCGTGTCTCCGCACCCGCCTGGGAGACACAACAGTCACAGTGCTGTGAAAACAACAAATCTCAACTAACACTGCAGCTAGAGACGACACAGAGGAAGATTTTTTTAATTTGCTGTGTTGCCTCAGTGGCTAGTTTATTGTGTACCCACTGCCCATCCCTGTGAGTTATTGTGCACCTACTGCCTATCCCTGTGGGTTAGTTGTGAATTAACATAACTGGGCTACGATAGGCTGTAAATTTTTGAAGAAGAAGAAAACAAATATATGTATAAACTATATATATATATATATATATATATATATATATATATATATATATATATATATATATATATATATATATTTTTTTAAATTATAGGATGGGGTCCACCTCTGGTGCAAATTGTGGGACCCATAGCCTCGGAGAAGTGGATAAAAGGCATCAAGGAAGAATATTTGGATTTCTTCCTGAAGCCGTTTGAATATTCCACTTCTCCTACCACCCATCCTATATACACACATACATACATATAAATGCTTTATTAATAGACAGAATACATTTATAAAACACACAAACATGAACATGAATACAATGGTACAATATGTCAAAGATTATGAATCTCCTCCAGCTCCTCCGAAGCCGGACGCGAGCCGAGTATGCAGCATGCGTTTCCCCTCTGGATGGCCACGCTGAGACGCTGGAACATGAACGTGGCTGCCCTTGGGTCCCTGGTGGTGTCGATGAGTCTGGAACCCAGCTCTTTAAGGAAACGTGTTGCATTTTCCCCACGCTCCCAAGGTCTCCGATCCCACTGGGACAAATTTATACTGTTGGCTTATGTCCCTGTACTTGCCGATCTTGTACTCCTCTCTGTGGTCAGCAGCTCCTCCCTGTCGCCCAACACTGTGATGGATGTAGGTGTCAGCCAGTGTCGACACGCAGGTATAATCCATGCTAAGAGCTTGCCATTCTTCCAAGGATAGATGGTGATCCCGTCGGGGCGGTTTGCTGGGTTGTGGGCGTTGTTGGCTGCTAGTGATCGAGGCTCTCTCGGCTGGGCATCCAGCTGTAGCGAGGGTTCTCTTTATGATGTCGTTGACCTCATTGTGTCTTGCATGCCAACCCTTGGTTTTAGAACAGTTAAGACCATGTAGACCATATTGGTCGGCTTGCGCATCGCCGCAAATACACGTATATTCCGTGTGAATGGGGGCAGCAAGGCGCAGAGCCACTGCAATACGAAGGGTCTTAGGGTCCAGGCGTGTTCCCATGGCCGAAATGGGAACTGTTTGGAGGAAGTCCCCAGAGTGATGTGCACTCACGGCTAGGAGACGGGCAGTCTCCTGTCTGATGTTACGGCCCTGAGCATATTGGCAAGTATCTTTTCAACAATGGGGCTGTCCCAGCTTGACTGTTTGTAGGCCTGTTCTTCACTAGGTTTTGGTGTTGGAGCAGCAAGAGTCTCCCATTCAGTGATGGCACTGGTGTAGCTAGGGTCCTGTATTCCTGCTGAATCACTGAGGTTGTATGGAAGAATTTGTTTTATTAGCTCATTTGATGCTATGGAAGAGGATAAGAAGGCTGGTAGGGCAATCTGGGAGGATTTGCGTACTCCCAGCCCCCAAGTCTGACTGGAAGTGAAGCTTGCAACCACTGTCCATCTTCGAGGAAAGATTCAATACACTCTCTAGCATGGTCTTGAGGGAGAGAGTCGTATTCCTCGAGTTTCGGGCTGCTGAAGGCTGGGGAACATCTCAGGAAGTATGTAAGTTTTGGGATTGACAGGCACCTGGTGAGTAGGTAGAAGGCATCAGTGTATCAATGTCTTTCATCCTACCTTCCATCGTCCTGAGGTCGGAATTTTTTCCAGGACCAGATCGATGGCATTGGGCCCAAGGGAGCACCAAGGAGAGTGCTGTTGGCTGGATCGATGGCTCGTGCCCCTGGTAAAACAGCCCTAATGTCCTGGATCATCTGTGGATTGGTGGAAACTATCTCACATTTGGTGGGGTTTAAAGATAGGCCCAGGCTACCTACCATATCTTTAATTTTCCTGATGTCTCCCAGGAGAGATTGTGTAGTGCCAGCTAGGGTCCGTCATCCAAGAACCAGATATTGAGCTCACTGGACAATGCTTCTGTGACATCCTTGATGGCTAGACAGAATAGAAAGGGAGCAAGAGGTCAATTTTCATGGTCCCCAAACAAAGTTTAGAAGCCACATATAACACGATTCTATGAAGGGATATATATATATATATATATATTGTCGACTGAAAACTAAATCTATTTTCTTGCTTTGCAGGTGAGTATATGTTTACCTGCCTGACGAGGGTAATCAACTCATTAGCGCCCAGGTAAACCCCCTCACTCCTCAGAAACCCTCAGAACCCCTCTCAACCCCTTCCCTCTTCCCCATCTCCCTCTCCACCCCTAACCACCTTAGCACCGATTCCTTTCGTCCAGCACCTCACCGTGTTTTCTGGTGTCACCTGAGGGAAAATAGGTGAATTAAGTTAGTTAATTCTTAGATATGGTATTTAAATTAAAATAATTAATATTATGTAAAGTTTGGGAATGTTGGATTAAGTTGTTATGTTAGTTTTGTTCTAAATTAACATTAGTGAACTGCGGAGGTGGGGAACTTGGGAAGGTGAGGGAACTTAGGAAGGTGAGGGAACTTAGGAGTGAGGGAACTTGGGAGGTGAGGGAACTTAGGTGAGGAACGTAGGAGGTGATAGAACTTGGGTTAATTTTGCTGCTAGGTGATCAGGAGCAGC